>VMDO01005434.1:0-111990 GCA_007922755.1 Pedetes capensis | reverse complement strand
TCCACTGACTGACTTTACAGAAATAGAAAAAATGATCCAAAAATTCATATGGAACCACAAAAGACCACGTATAGCCAAAACACTTTTAAGCTGCAAATCTAATGCAGGGGGAATCACAATCCCTGACTTCAAACTTTACTACAGGGCAGTGGTTGCAAAAACAGCTTGGTACTGGCACAAAAATAGGCCCGAAGACATCCAGAACAGAATAGAAGACCCAGATATACCTCAACACACCTATAGCCACCTTATTTTTGACAAAGGAGCAAAGCAAGTAAACTGGAAAAAGGACAGCCTCTTCAACAAATGGTGCTGGGAAACATGGTCATCCACATGCAGAAAAATGAAAGTGGATCCGCATCTCTCAATATACATGAGAATTAACTCAAAATGGATAAAAGATCTCAACATAAAACCAGAAACTTTAAAACTTATAGAAGGCAAGATAGGCAATACATTCCATCATATAGGCATAGGAAAGTATTTCCTTAATAGGACTCCAACTGGTCAAGAAATTGCAACAAGAATAGATACATGGGATCACATGAAATTAAAAAGCTTCTGCACAGCAAAAGAAACAATTAACAGAGTCAAGGAAACCTCCACGGAATGGGAAAAAATCTTCACATTTTATACATCAGACAAAGGTCTAATTACTAGAATTTATAAAGAACTCAAGAAAAAAAACCCAAAAAGCCAAACAACCCAATACACAAATGGGCAAAGGAACTGAGTAGACAGTTCTCAAATGAAGAGGTCCATAAAGCCATGAAACACATGAAAAACTGCTCAATATCCCTAGCCATTAGGGAAATGCAAATAAAAACAATGCTGAGATTTCATCTTACACCAGTAAGAACGGCCAAGATCAATAAAACAAACAACAACAAATGCTGGCGAGATTGCGGGGAAAAGGGAACACTTTTACATTGTTGGTGGAGCTGTAAATTGGTGCAACCACTGTGGAAATCAATATGGAGGTACCTCAAAAAACTAAAAATAGATCTACCATATGACCCAGCTATAACACTATTGGGAATTTACCCAAAGGGAGATGGGTCATCATACCACAGAGATACCTGCATCTCCATGTTCAATGCAGCGCTTTTCACAATAGCAAGGATATGGAATCAACCAAAGTGCCCTTCAACAGAAGAATGGATAAAAAAACTATGGTATATATACACAATAGAATACTATTCAGCAATCAAGAAAAATGAAATAAGGTCATTCGCAGCAAAATGGATGGAATTAGAGAAAATTATTTTAAGTGAATGAACATGAGCTCAGAAAGAGAAGCAACATATGTTCTCACTCATATAAGGGAGCTGATTCAAAATTATAAGAAGGAAAAATCCTACTCAAAGGTCAGATCATAATAAAAGGAGGGGAGGGAAGATAAGAATTATGTTAATATAAATGGACTAGAAATCGCATGTAATTGTTCTAACAAGATAAAAACAAAGACCACTACAGGAAAAGTTTCTATCTTAAACAGAACTGGAACCCAAGGACATATAGAAAAATACTACTAAGTAAAAGATAGAGAAGACTTGGATGGGAAACTTAGATGGGAAGGGGGGGAAGCATAGGGGAGGGTTAGGGGTAACCTATACGAATAATGTTTATCAAATTGCATATATGAAAATTGTCACAATGAAAAGCATGTCAAAATGAATCACATTATGATGTACACTAAAAATTTCTAATAAAAAAAATTTTTGAAATAAGTTCTCACTAAGTAACACAGCCTGCCTCTGGCCTTGAACTCATGATCTTCCTGCCTCAGCCTCCCAAGCCCCTTGTATTACAGGTGTGCACCACCATACCCAGCTCTGAGAAAGTATTTCTGATATTAAAGCAGAACTGAATGTGGTCAATAAAAAAAAAAAAAAAGTTTCAGATTTTGGAGCATGTCAGACTCAGGGAACCATTAAACAAGCATCGTGTTAGGACATCTCAACAAAAACAATCCTTGCTTGGCCTTCTGACATAAGGAAATCTCCATTCACAGCATGCCCATGTGAGTTTAGTGCATCGAGAACCATTGGAGTAAATGGAAGACCTAGGGTTTCATTCTCAAAAGCCTGACTTGACTTCTGCACCAAAGACAAGCTTGTGTCCAATTCTAGGCTCAACTGTTCCATTTAATCTTTGATTAAGCTGACTGCTCACATCCAGACCAGAAGATGCCTTAAAATCCATATGGAATGAAGCCAGGAATGAATATACCCACACAGTTGGATTTAATCTCTGCTAAACACTTGGGTTGGGAGAAGGACCTGGCAATCCACTCCCAAGGCAATCCCAAAACAGCCATTGAAAACCCTATGAGGGTCGCTATGAGTCTGATACTGACTCCATGGCACCTAACAACAACAACAACAAACACTTGGGTAGGCTGACCACAACCTGGGCCAATCCCCTCTTCCTAGCAGAAGAGGACTACGATGTTTGCTACAAAAGGTATCAACTCATTCCCATTTGTTCAGTAGGTATTTACCAATGATCCAGGTGTTAGAAATGCATCAACAAACAAAAAGGACAAAATTCCCTGGTCTGCTTGGACTGTTATTTCCCAATTTTATTTTTCTATTTGAATAAATTCAAGTTATAGGTCTGGCAGAATGACACACACCTGTAATCCCAGCAACTCTGGAGGTTAAAGGCAGGAAGATCATAAGTTCAAGGCCAAAGGCAGCCTGCATAATTTAATAAGACCTTGTGTCAAAGTAAAAAATAAAAAAGGAGCTGGGGGTATAGCTCTGTGGTTGAGCACTTGCAAAGTACTCCTAAGGTCCCAGGTTCAACACCCCAGTACTCCCCCCCCCCACACACACAAATAAGTACAGGGTACAACACTTGAGAAGGAAATTAAGATTCTATTGTACCTTTTCAGCCAACACATTGGACCACCTCTAGAGACCACTTCCTAAGAGGTAACTCTACTCTGAGTTCTTAGTTATCCTTAGCTATCTTTCCAGCTGTACACTGATTTTTTAAATTTTTGGTTATGGACATTTAAAAGAAAAGAATCCAGGAATGGTGGTATGCACGTGCAGTAGCCGCACTTGAGAGGCTAAGGCAGGAGGATCACTTGAGCCCAAGAGCTTGAGACCACCCTGGACAACATAGTGAGATTATGTTTCAAAATCAATCAACAAAATACACAGAAAATCAGACTGAACAGCAGGGTATGAACCCACTTCCCAGCCCTCCAACTCATAGCCAGCCTTGTCTCTCTTCAACTCCCACCCAATAATACCTCCTTTATCATCCTCATGTTATTTAGAAGTAATCCCAGACAAAGAATATTATCCATAGAAATTTTAGGTTTTATCTCTAAATAGTAAAGAATTTGTTTCCAAACCTAATCCTAAAACTAGTATCAACCTAAAAAATTGACCAAATATCAAATATCCAGTCAATGTTCCCTACTGTCTCAAAAATTTTTTTTGCAGTTTGTTCAAAACCATGTCAGAGCTCAACTCTTGGTGGGCTGTTACTACAAAATACCTTACCCTTTATACACAATACACGAGGACAGAAAGCAAGGTGTGCGGCTCTGGAGTTCCACAGGTCTGGTCTCAACACCTGCCCTGCCCAGCTGTGGGCCATGGGCCAATAGCTCTGTGTCTTCCCTGGGCCTAAGATTCTTCCCTCAAATTGAGAGGAGAGGAAAAGGAAGCACGCCGGCCTAAGATGATTAGGGCCTGTGTATATGCAATGCTTTGGGAAGTGCCCACCACACAAGACATTTCAATTAACAGTAGTTCTCCTACTTTTTAGGAACACATTAGATTCAAATCACATAAAACTGGCTTCATGATGTGGACTTTGTCTTTAACAGTTTGCTTTTCTGAGGATGCACAAAAATGAGTTGTGCTTTTATAAACAGCCTAACAAGAACAACGGGGCTGGGATTTAGCTCCGTTGGTAGAGCGCTGCTCTGCAGTCTCTGAGGTCCCAAGTTCGATTCCCAGCACCGCAAAAATGGGAGAAGTACGTGGCAATCCACTCCCAAGGCAATCCCGAAACAGTCAGCCATTGAAAACCCTATGAGGGTAGCTATGAGTCGGACACGACTCTACAGCACCTAACAACAACAACAACATAGTACATTGATGGTGGTTCTATTACCAAGGCCTTCAAAAAGCATCTGTTGAGCAAGGGCTATGTGCAGCAGGCATGCGACTGCGTGAAATGGGTAAGGACCTTGCCCTCCTGGGGTTCTCTCTCTAGTGGAAAAGAGAACATCCACCCTGGTAACTATGAGGCAGAGCAGAAAATTCAACTGAAGAAGGTCACACAGAAACCAGAAATATCTAGACCCAGACAAAACTGATTTCAAATCTCCGCACCAGTTCTACCAGTTCTTTGATACTTCCTCAGTGGTGGTAGCAGCAACAGTCACCCTTAACTCTTACACACTTCTCACTGGGTGTCAAGTACTATTCTAAATACTCTTATGGTAAGCAACCTCTAAAACAGGGGTCCCCAACCCATGGGCCATGGACCAGTACCAATGTGAGCAGCAGGCAAATGAGGGAAGCTTCACCTGTATTTATACAATAAATGTCATGTGCCTGAATCATCCCAAACTGCCCCTTCCCCACCCCCAGCCCCAGTCTATGGAAAAATTATCTTCCACAAAACTAGTCACTGGTGACAAAAAGATTGGGGACCACTGCTCTGCAATGTCTACCCAGTGATTCTAATATTAACAACTGTGTTATACCCACTTCCCGGGGATAGACTGGACTTTTATATCAGTTTTTGTTGTTGTTGTTTGCAGTACTGAGGGATAAACCCAGGGCCTCACGCTTGCATGCTTTGCAATTGCTGTACCACTGAGCTGCCCCCCCCCCAGACCATTTTTTTATTTTTTGAGACAGGGTCTCGCTAAATTACACAGAATGCCCCTGGTCCCGAACTTGTGATTCTCCTGCCTCTGACTCCCGAGTCACTGGGATTACAGGCGTGCACCACCACGCCTGGCTCTTTAATTGGCTTTCATGGAAGAAATGATGAGTATCACTTCCAAAATCAATTATAAGAAATTATGACATCCATCTTAGACGTTCCCTGACTCGCAGTCTCTCCTTTTCTCCCTCTTTGATTCCCAGCTGCCTCATCATGAAGACACCTGGCTGGCCTGTGGAGAGGCCCACATAGAAAACCGGGAGGCCTTCCAGTAGCCACAGGAGTGAGCTTGGAAGCAGATTCTCCATCCCTAGCTGAGCCCTAAAATGGCTGTAGCTCCATCCAATTCCCTTATGACAACCTCATGAGACCTTGACCCAGAAGCACTAGTAAACAGCATCCAGACTCCTGACCCACAGAAACTGAGGAAGTGAGTGAGCTGTTTCCAACTGCTAAATTTGCCGCAACTTGTTACACAGCAACTGACCAACATAGTTTTATAAATTCAGTTCATTTAAACCTCACAACAAGCCCGGCTTGGTAGCATAGGCCTGGAATCCCAGCAACTCAGGAGGCAGAGGCAGGAGGATCAGGAGTTTGAGGCCAGAGGCAGCTTGCATAACATAGCAAGATCCTGAATCAAAATTTTTAAAAAAAATTTAAAATGGGCTTAGGGGTGCAGCTCAGTGGTAGAGCTCTTGAAAAAGTATATGCAAGGCCCTGGGTTTGAACCTCAAGTACCACAAAAAAATAAAATTAAATTAAAAAAATAAAAAATAAACCTTACAACAACACTTTGCAGTGTTTTTTTTTTTTTTTTAGGGGGGTTGTTTTTGTTTGTTTTGTTTTTGCAGTCTAGGGTGGTTGAACCCAGGGCCTCACACATGCTTTGTCAGTACTGGGCCACTGAGCTGCACCTACAGCCCATTATTTACTTTTTTTTTGAGACAAGTTCTTGATAAGTTGTGCAGGCTGCCTCTGGCCTCAAACTCCTGGTCCTTGTGCCTCAGTCTCTCAAGTTTATGGGATTATAGGTGTGAAATCACCTCGCCTAGTACTGAGGTATTTTTATCCCCAATGCTGAGCCTAGGAACAAAGAGTTAAGAAATTACAGAGAGGTCAAATAACTTGGCCAAATTAACTTTTTCTGATCCTCCCATTCTCTTCTTTGTCAAAGTCCAGTAATTTTTACATCTAGCCAAATATGTATAGGGTAAATATCCCTCTCTGCACCTCAGTTCCTTCATCTAAATGATGAGAGAACACCAAGGACCTCCCAGGATTGTTGCAGAAAGTGCACATTTCTTTCAACAAATACTTCTCTGGAACCTCCCACCTACCGGTATCATGTACTGCTTAGGCGACAGGAATGAAAGAATAACCAGACAGACCAGGTCCCAGTGTCATGGAGGGGACACTCACAAAGAGTCAGGGGTCCGACCAACCAGCAAACAAGTAATAGAGTTCCAGATAACAGTGCATACCATTTAAAAAATGCAATGGCATAAAGGTTAGAAAGTGAGGAGTGTTTTACAGAGGGGAGTCTAAGGCAGGGGACCATGGCACAGGTCTGTAATCCCAAAAGCTTGGGAGGCGGAGGCAGTACACAACTTAGTGAGACCCTGTCTCAAGGTAGAAAATGTCTTAAAAAGGGTGGGTACCAAGCACAGTAGTTGAGCACTTGCCTAGCACGCGTGAGGCCCTGGGTTCAACTCTCCAGTACCAGAAAATAAAGGGCGGGGGGAGTCTAAGCAGGCTTTTCTGGAAGGTGACAAACACGGCGAGGCTGGGGCATTCCCAGGGACGGTGATGCTCCATGTGCACCCAAATGTGTCATAATGCAGAACCTCTCCCTGGGCAGCTGCCGTGGGGCCTGGGACTCAGCATTTCTAACCACGGCCCCAGGCATGCTGCTGGTACCTAGGTTCAGGCAGAGGGACGGCTGAGTCAAAGGCCCAGGGAAGCTGGAGCAGGGCATGAGTCGTGAAGGCCGTGGGGCCGGGGCGAGGAGGGCGGCTGTTACTCTCAGCAAGAAGGGCAGCCAAGGGAAGGTGGTCAGCTGCAGACATAAAGAGACACCAGGTGGCAAAAACAGAGTGAGGGGTGGCCACCAGAGAAGCCAGCAGACCAGAGGCAGCCACTGAGGTCATCCAGGCAAGAAATGACAGTGGCCAGGACTGTGGGGACTGGGGTGGTGGCAGTGGAGATCAGCAGCACGCTGGTGCCTACCTTCAGGATTTCAGAAAGCCCTGCCAGCTCCCCTCCCAGCCCCAGTGCACCCGCTGGCCACCCTGCAGCTTTCTGTAAAAGCATCAGGGAAGACAGCAAATCATGGAGTAGGTGGCAAGTGCCTCTTACACAGCTTCCAACGACTGCAATAATTAATGTTTGTAAGTCAAAGCAATTATGTCTGCCCCAATGTCAGCATAAACAACCCGCAACCCCAGACAGCGCCACTCCAAGGGTAATTACTCAAAACAAAACTTATGAACCTGCTAAGTGCATTTGGTAATTCGCAGGCATCAAAACATCACAATAAGACACACCTATGGGAATTCTGCTTTTCCCAGCCAGAAGGAAGCCTGGCCGAGGGCACCTGAGTTCTACTACATGGTGAGTACCACGCAGGCACTACCCACAATCACTCCCAAGTCCCAGAAGAGCTGGGCTGAATGGCCAGGCTACCCAAAGCCCTGGGGACAGCCAGAAAGGAGGCATCAACAAAAGGCAGGAAAGGGGTGAAATCCACCCAGTTTTGTGGTGTTGATATATACTCCTAAGACCTCAAGGTCAAAATCACTGCAAGATATAATATAGTCAAAGCTAAAAAACCATCTCTAGAGGCAGGAAGATCACAGGTTCAAGGCCAGAGACACCCTGCGTAACCTAGCAAAAAGTAAGGAAAGAGTAAAGTAAGAAAACAGGAGGTCAGCACTATGGTCCCGGATCAGAATTCACAGATCACTGTGAACCAATTGCATGAGGACATCCCAAAAAGACAGTAGGATTCTCACTGGGCAGATCTGGGACAACCTAAGCATCAAAATAATGACAGAAATAGATTATGAGATATTGAACAAAACATAAATATATGAATGCATACACTAACAAATGGAAAGTTTAATACATAACAGGATATTTATGCCTCTAACAAAACCCCCAAACCTACTTAAGAAATAGTTATTATTTATAAAGGGGAAACAAGTAACTTCATAGTGGGGAAGGGGGATGGCACCTTAATCAGATGATTGTAGTTAACGTCATCAGGGATGGAACAAACTGAATTCACATACCACCTGCTAGGATGCTCTGAGACCCGGCACCACCTGTGATATTTCTGCCAGAGATGCATAAACTGAATCTAATCATAAAGAAACATCCAACAAACCAAATGGAGGAACAGTCTGCAAAATAAACTGGCTGCAATCTTTAAAAATGTCAAAGTCATAAAGTCAAGGAGAGAGCAAAAAACTGTTCCAGCCCTAAGAGACATGACATTTACAGGCAGTGGGTCATTACGGTCTCCATCATTTTGCAAGACAGAACGTCACTGAGACAAACAATAAAAGCAGAGCACGATGTGAGAATTAGGTGACAGAAATGTGTCAGTGTTGATTTTCAAATTTTGACTGTCGCTTTGCAGTTACAAAGGAGGATGTTCTGCTTGCAGGAAACACACACTAACATATACAGGGGTGGGAAAATAAAAAAGGGAAAAGCAGATTCCCAAGTCCCTCTCAGTAATCCTGATCCCTGGGGTGGGATCTGGGGCCTGCATTTTAACAAGCCTCTGGGGCACTTCCAGGCCACACTGCAGCTCAGCAGCCACTTACTTACTGCCTTGTGCCCTCCCTCTATACCATAACGGTAACAAAGACCCTAACAAGAACCACACTCCTTCCTATACTGCTGCTCCCACAGAGCAGCGCCTGCCCGTGCACAGGAAGCCTGCATGCTTTGCCTTTCTTTACAGGAGTTTTCTCAAGACAGGGCACTGGGGCTGCCAGGGGACTCCAATTTCAGGACGTCCAAATTTCTGCTTGGCTGTTCTCGTGCTGGAGCTGGGTGGCATCTCATCTCTACTAGCTTAGGGGGGTGGGGGAAGGGTGAGAGCAAGCCAGTAAACAGCTTGTGTGGTTTTCAGTACCCTCTGCCCTGTTCCCATCATCTCCCTATTTCTTTTAGAAAGCCCCCTTCATTCATTAGCCACCTGGTCAATTCCATGCCAAATGGCACGCTGGCCCTTACATGTCAGATCCGGAGCCAGGGAAATTGCCCAAACAACTCCAGTAACTCATGGACCTAATTAAGCACAGATGACACACACTCAAAATATTCTGAGCACAAGAGGAAAAGCACAGGGTTGCAAACTCAAGAGCTGGAATCAACTTGACTATCATTTTCACTCAAAACTCAGAACAGTTACTTATCAGGATATTTATGTATCAAGACGTCAGCTTACTTCAACCCTTTGTGCCATAAAAAGTGTTTCCTTGGATATGAATGCTTACTCTGCTTCTGTGTGACCTTGGGCATGTAACTGAGCCTTAGTTTATCATTTGCAAAATGGGACAGTAAAAACTGCTGCCTCAGAAACTAGAGACTTAAAATAACTCTGTTTATGTCTGTGTATTAAAACAATGTATAAGTATATATACAAAGCATCTAGCATATAGTAAATACTAAATAATATCTATTATTTATCATCATCATCATTCTTCAGCTGCACATTAAGGTCCCATTGCAACTGTATTCCAAATCTAAGAGGTCTGTTTCCTCCAAGGGAACGCGGACTGGGCAGGAGCTTAGATCGGTGCTCAAGTCACCCCGTGGAAGTATTTCCAGGCCAGGGATCCAATACTGAGTCCTCTTCCCCTAGCTAAGTTCTATACATGGCTGATTCAATCTCATCTCCTCAGGAAATACTTGCCAGACTTCCTAGGCTTCTCCAGGTCCCTGGATCTAGAGAAGCAGCAGTTCTCAGAGTAACTGAGAGCTGAAGGAGTCTTTCATGGAACTGGCTGGCCACGGCAGCCAGTCCTGGATACTCAAAGGCACCCCACGTGACAACCTTCCTACCTTTGGAAGGAATGAACGCAAATAGTATCATGACTGGAGAGAGACATAAACTGAAGAATGGATACCTGAATCAAACCTCTTCCCAAAAAAATAGGGTTCTGGGAGCCAT
Organism: Pedetes capensis; assembly: GCA_007922755.1. Classification (NCBI taxonomy): domain Eukaryota; kingdom Metazoa; phylum Chordata; class Mammalia; order Rodentia; family Pedetidae; genus Pedetes; species Pedetes capensis. Next base: position 101,879 of record VMDO01005434.1, on the reverse strand, counting down.
ACAAGTAACATAAAGGAGCAAAGGCGGCCAAGGGTATGTGCACAGCACGTTTCCTGTCCTGTGAGTGGTGGAGGGTTGTGATGCAGAAGAGCACACACCTGTCCAGGGGAGGCAGCCACACTCAACACTAGGCTACAGGAGCACAGCCCTGCATTGCCATATCTGCCAGCTTCTCAAGAGCAGGTGCGATGTCCGTGTCTCTGAAACATCGAGGTCTTCAAACTTGGATTTACCATTTTTAAAAATATCTCACATGCCAAACAAAACACATCTGTGAGCTATTGCCTGCCTATATCTGCTCTTGACTTTGACCTCTTGGCACTGATCTGTTCCATCTACAAGACCAGAAGCCTACTCAGTAATTAAGGTCACTTTATTAATCTAAGAGGAAATGGATTTAAAAACCCTCGGTCTTGTCAAAAACACATAACCTGAGGAGACTCATGGGAAAACAGCTGACAAACCAAAATAGAGGGATGTTCTACTGAGTCAGAAGAAGACGCCTAAAGTAAGTGAGGTATGGTCACTAGTATCTTCTTGGAACCTGCCCCTGAGAAAGGGAGGGAAGGGATAGAATGGGTCCCTTTCTTGCAAGGAAAAGGTGTGAAACCTGGGGATTTGGTGTGGTGCGCACGCCTTCTGGTTCCGCCCGGATGTTCAGACGAGTGGCGCCGCCACGCACACAGATACTAAACACAATTCACTCAGGACCCTCGGGTGAGGGGCGCAGACTCCTGTGGCCCTCCGGATGACAGTGGAGATGGGAGAAAGGAAAAGCTTCAGGCGCTTTTGCCTCACGGGGGTCTTTATGGTCGCAGCGGGAGAGCGCTCTTTCCTCACCGAAGGTCCTGGCGAGAGAGCAGAGAGCGCCATTTCCTCATCTGTGGTCCAGGTGAAAAAGGGATGGAGCTGCCAGCGCACCTCCTTATATAGCTCACCCATGGAATGGCCTGAGCCAATCAGCTTTGAGTCCAATTGTCCAACCAGGTTTGGGGGATTTGTGAAGAGTTTTGTACAAACGTCCAACCAAGTTACTTTCATTTTCCCCAGATTTCTAATTTACAAACCAGATCTTCAAAAACTGTTTTCCACTGGGCACAGTGGCACAGGCCTGTAATCCCAGCGGCTCGGGAGGAGGAGGCGGGAGGATTGAAAGTTTGAGACCAGAGGTAGTCTGCGTAATTTAGCTAGACCCTGTCTCAAAAAGTAAAAAAAAAATAAAGGCTGACGGTGCAGCTCAGTGGTCCAGCACTTGCAAAGCATGCAGGTGCGAGGCCCTGGGTTCAACCCCCAGTACTGGGAAAAAAAAAAAAAAAAAAAAAAAAGCTATTTTCCCAGTTTGGGTTTTTTTTTGCCAATTTCCTCCCAATTTCTCCCTACATTTGGAAACCCCACGGAATTGTTGTTACTGCCACAGCACTGGGAAGGTGAGACATCCCATCTGAATGCCAAGTTGAAAATTCAATTTGGCTCTGAAACAAGTCACAACGGTCTCAAAGTCAGTCTCAGCCTCTTGGGACCACGTGCAGGATATGTGGACTGTGCCGGAAGCAAGGATAAAAAGATAACAAAGTACAGCAAGGAGCAGAGAGAGAGAAACTGACAGTCTCCTGAAGGCAGCTGGATGACTATTGTCCAGCAGGACTGGAGAACCACAGCCTGAGAGAGCCTCGCCTGCTTGTAGACTTGCTTTGTCCCTCCGGGGGCTGGCGGAGAGCATTAGTTTGGAGCAAAAAATTAGAATTCAGGATATTTCCCTTAAAGATCTAGGTTTCTCTTGAGAAATCCAAGACCACAAGGGGCCCAAGGGGCCTCAAGACAGCCCTGGGCTAGGGTGGAGTAGTTGCTGCCCCTTCAGACCCAGAAAGTGCTGCCCGGCTCCCCCAAAGACTCCTCCTCCTCCTCCCCCCTGCAGCCAGCTGGCTTTTTCACCTCTATTACCTCCTGCCCCACTCCCAGACCCGACCACACATGCACTCTGTGTTCTGACAGACTCCACACACAGCCCAGGGCTGGTAGTTTCAGAGCCAAAGCAGGGACACGGTATAAAACTAGGTCACCAGAAAATCCGGAGTCCAAGTTCACACCCACAGCCTCCCCGTGGTGGCTCACAGTGCAGCAGCCACGGCAAATCTCAGATCTGCACATGGCTGCCGCAGCAAGCTCAGCCCCAAAGATCTAGCCGAGGAAACAATTATTTTCCCCTTGACAGAGAATGACTGCAAGAGTTGACAAACAAAGCAGAAAGAAAACAGGACTTTTTCCACTGTCTGTCACTCCTGTCCGTTTACACTTAATTAGAACCTTTTTCTGCTATATTCTATTCCATTCCACAATTTGGGGGCAAATTATTGAGAAATCATCTGAGATATTTCAAACCAGAAAGACTCTTGCTCTCTTGCCTCGGGTCTCCCGGCAGACAGAGGACCAGCACCATGCCCTGGAAGTCTCGAGACGTGGCTTTCTACAAGTCAGCACCCAGACAGGACCTGGTACGAAAGCATTCCAGGGAGCTGACCAGGCACGGTGATTCTGAAAACCAGGAGGCAACTGGATGCAATGTTAGAAAGGTGAGTCGAGTCTCTCTGGAGAAAGCCCTGGGAAGTCCAACTCTTCAGGGCTTTTATTTGTAGCACTGTGCTTCTCGACCATGACCATGGCCCAACCTCTGTATCCCCAACACCTAGTGCAGTGCACAGAACAGCTCAGGCAGAGGGTCTGATGGCACCCCAACAAGAGGTGGGACACTGATCTTGTTTAGATCCTGAATCTAGGGGATAAATGGCTAGAAAAGATGCTTCAGGAACAATTAGGGAATTGTGACTATAAACTGGATGTTAGGTACGATGGAATTATTGTCCATATTCTCAGTCATGATAACAACATTGCGGTGAGGTGGAATAAAGTCCTTGTTCTTAGAAGATAAATTCAGATTTAGACGAAAAGAATCATAATACGGGAAACAACCCTCAAGCATTCATATATCTATATATGTGTATACCTATATGTTTGTGTTCATTTCTTTAGAAAAAAGCAAAAACAAAGATAAGTACGCAAAATGTTAACACCTTGTCAACCCAGGAGAAGGGCACATGCACCACATGCACTGAACTAGTCACACTTTTTAGTAAGTTAGAAATTTTCAGGATAAAAAGTTAGAGAATTTTTTTAAAAAGAATAAGAACTATTTGGTGAATACATCAACCCCTGTGCAAAGCTTATGATGACGTCTCTGTCCCGCTGAGGGTCAGCAGAGGTAGCTGGGAAGGCTGGAGGCCCTGGGGCTGAAGGATCACCCCCTAGGTACTCCCAGAAGCCATCCGATGCTCCTGGCTGGGCAGCTCTGCTCAGATGAACAAGCCTCTTCCCGAGCCATCACCGTAATCACTTTTGTGGAGCACAATGAGCCCTAATCCACTGTAATCAATTGGCCTATTACCAGCTGCCTGTTTGCCTTCAATTTCACCCTCACTGGCAGCTTCCTTCCTTTGTGCTTTGTCCAGTGGGATTACTATTAAGGGGAGACTTATTTGTATTATTTAAAATGCCTACTTAGAAAGGGATTCTAGGAAGGCAACAGTCACTGCATTTTAAAATCTAAATCCCTACATTAAAAAAAAAAAAAAAAAAAAAGAACAACTAGATAGCAAAACTAAAAGCCCTTGGAGAGTAATTACAGCAAAGCTAGTGACAGGCATTCCTGAAAACCCCAAACTATAAGCAGATGAGGACAAACCAGCAGCTACAGGGCCTGTGCGGCATCTGGCAGAGGGAAGCAACAGGGCACTGGCAAAGGACCCTGAGGCAGAGCCCCAAATGACCTACGTTGGCCTCTGTTCACTCTCAGAACTGGTCCGTCAGGCTCTCCCCTAGGACAGGGCACCACAGGGACGATAAGGTCACTGGATTGGAACCACAGTGAAGCAGCAGAGAGATGCATGAGATGCAGAGGAAAAAATCCAGATAAAAGGGGCAGGGGGTGACAGCAGACCCACGGGATCTCAGGAAACAAAGTGCCGTATTCCTGAACACAGCAGGAAAACAACAGAAGAGGGAGCTCTGGGCCCTTAGTCACACCTCCCTCCCAAAGTTTCCTCTCCTGACGACACATGAAGAAGAGGAGCAGAAGGGTCTGGGTAAAATCTCATACACCATCCTCTGGAAAAACAGGAAGAGAAGCCCAGACAGTGGCACACTCCTGTAATCCCAGTGACTCGGGAGGCTGAGGCAGGAGGGTTGCGAGTTTGAGGCCAGAGGCAGCTTGTGTGACTATCTCAAAATAATAAAAAATTAAAAGGGCTGGGGTGCAGCCTAGTGGTGGTAGTTGTTAGGTGCTGCTGAGTTGGGTCTGACTTATAATGACCCGATGTACAATAGAACAAAACACTCCCTGACACTGGACCATGCCCATCACTGTGTCAGTGCTTCTCTACTGTTCATAAGGTTTTCAGTGGCTGGTTGTTTCAAGACTATTTTAGGAGTGGGCTGCCAGGTCCATCTCTCATTTTTGTGGTCCTGGAGACTGAATCCAGGGTCTCAGAGAGTGCAGAGCAGCCCTCTACCAACTGAGCCAACTCAGCCCTGTTGTAGGGCCCTTGAAAATTATGTGTTAGGTCCTGGGTTCAATTCCCAAGTACAGCAAAAAAATAAAATATAAAAAAGAAGAGGAGAAGAGAAAGAGGATGAACAACAACACATCTCCCGGTAATGACAACATGCCAGAAATACCCATGTAACTGTAACCCCCTACCTCAGAACAAGCTGAAATACAACACACAAACAATGCAAGACATGGGAGAACAATACCACAACTAGAAAATGTCAGTAACGAGGTGACAAAGCACAGGAAACTAAAGAGGACACTTGAGAGATGAACACCAACCCAGAAGGAACACCTAGACGTCGAAAAGAGCAAGCTCCTTCAAAAAACTATAAGAAAATGAAGAAAGCAATCAAAAAAAAAAAAAAGAAAAAGAAAATATTTCACAGAAAGTGAAAAATATCAAAGATAGATAAGATCTACCGTACAGAAAAGAGGAGGCCCTGGAGAGGAAGACCAAAAGAACAGCTACTGAACACGCAATTCAGAAACACTTCCTTGAAATAAACAGATGTGAAATTACATATTAAATACACAATGTACCTGAGAATACTGACTCTGAATGATGAACACCAAGGCCTATTCTACTAAAATTACCGGAACTTTAGAGAATTCCTTTGGGCAAGTGTCTTCTAAGGGAAGAAAGAGTAGGTGGCTGCCCAACTTTGATAACAATGCTTGAACAAAATGAAGTAACATGCTGAATGAAGGTAGTCAAGAAAATTCAATCTAAAGATTTGAGATCTACAACGTAAGTATAAAGAGCAGAAACTAGACATGACATACAAGAACTCTGGGAAAACGATTCCCACAGCCCTCCCTGCAGACTTGATCACAGAATGAAAATACCCAAATACCCAAATACCCTGTGAAATACCCAAATAACCAGCAAGGTGGCCACAGGACATTGGTGGGACGCATTAAGCATAAATCTACTGAACTATGTCTACACCAGGATTGAAAGGGAAAAAGTAAAGTACACATTGGCCACATCACAGGTAATGTTGGTCTAGAATGAGCATTATTTAAGAATGGAGGGAAAGAAAGCCAGACGTGGTGGTGCACACCTGAAATCCCAGCGCTCGGAAGCAGAGACAGGAGGACTGATGATAAGAAACAGTTCAAGGCCAGCCTGGCTACATGGTGAGTTCCGGACCTGCCTGGGCTACGTGGTGAGACCCTGTCTCAAAAACCCCCGAAATTAAAAAGTTAAACATAAAAGAATGGGGCCAGGAGCGGTGGGTCATGCCTGTAATCCCAGCAATGAGGGAGGCAGAGGCAGGAAGATCACAAGTTAAGCGTAATTTAGCGAGACCCTGTCTCAAAAAGTAAAAAAAAAAAAAAGAAAGAAAAAGGCTGGGTGTGCAGCTCAATAGTACAGCACTTGCAAAGCATGCAAGTGCAAGGCCCTGGGTTCAATCCCCAGTACTGGAAAAGAAAAGAAAATAAAAAAGAAAAGAATGGAGAAAGATAGGCCAAGTATACGCCAAAATTTTTTTATCTGTCCTCTGCAACTGTGTTGTCATAGCAATACTGTTATTTACAAAGTTCCTAGATGTTTACACATAGGAATACATACATACACATATTTATACTTAAGATAAAATACCTCATGGTTTCATATTGAAATTCTCAATGCAAATTAAATACTAAAGGATTAATGATTTGACCTCTTTTATATTATAATTGTATGTCTTTCTCTTCTCATACCAAGCCTCTCAAGGATACATAGGCTATACTTAGGATATAGCACCGTAATTCATTTGCCTTATATCACAACATACACACAATAGTCTTAGAACAATAATGCAAGTATCATTATCAGGGTAGGACTGCAGGAGAAGTTGATATGTCCATCTAACCAAATACATTCCACCCAAATTACACGTGTGCAACTGTGCAAAGAAGAAACTAGCACCACTCAGGTTGGACTGAACTTCATGGACTGAACTTGGGTGCTATCTCAGGGGCCACATGATGGGCCACCACTGTTAAAAACACTGTCTTTGCACGGTAAGAAGGAGGCAACCAGGAAAGGATGCCCACCGTACATGAGAGGGTCCTGTTGGACTCATTTATGGTCTCCAAAACAAAGAAACAGAAAGGCCTGCTTTAAACAAGTCTCCTGATTGTTTGGGGTTCCATACTGTTTCCAGAAACATGATGCATTTTTATTCGGGTTTGGAATTTTGTGTCCTACACAAAAGACTTTGTGACTTAACAGATCACAAACGCCAGGCTGGTTGGTAGCATCTGGGGAAGTCTGGTGGCTGTGCCGACTGTTCTATTCCTTGGGACAGCAGTGTCTGTCTGTAGCATGACTCCAACGCGCAGGACTCAAGCCGCCCATCCCCTCCCATGGCTGGGAGCTGACCTGTCTCTCCTCACACCAGCGCCTTCCCGACACAACTCACAGACCACAGCAGACGTGGAGGAATGCGATCGAGAGAGACCCCTGCAGCCTGAGGAGGTCCATGCGCATCTCATCCTTCCTGCCCTCGGCTCCTTCCCCCGTGCCTAGTGAATACTGATCACATGAGAATAGGATGACATACAGCCTCTATCAGTAACTTAGGAAATGGCAAGAATCATGAAACCTAAAATGAAGGGGACTACGGGTTATCACTATGTGGCTGTGTGCAGTAGATACAGAAAAGCCACCTGAGACAGAGACAGTCAAAGCACTGCCAGATCCAGGCACACAATGCTCTCCTGACCAGGGTGTGTACCCCGTGAGGGCAGAGGACATATCTGACTGTGACACTGCTGTATCCCCAGCAGGGAAGCCAATACCTGCCGACAACAGGCAGAGTCCATCTCCACCGACTGAATGTGTGGATGTCACAAACGAAGCACAGGGAAAGGATTCATTTGTCCACTTAAAATAATTGGCGAAAGGCTGCAGAGGTAGTTTAGTGGTGGAGTGCTTGCCTAGCATGAGCGAGGCCCTGGGTTCCATTCCCAGAACAAAAAGGAGGAGGGGAAAATGGGGGAGGAGGGGGAGAGGAGGAAGAGAATTTGTTTAGCTGGACGTGATGGCATGCACCTAGAGCCCAGCACTCAGAAGGCTGACATGGGAGGAGTCCTTGAGCCCAGAAGTTCAAGACCAGTCTGGGCAACACAGTGAGACTCTTGTCTCACTAGTAGGAAAAAGAAAATAAATAAGACCATAATTGAGTACTGTTCGTGTACTTTTTAAAAATTGGATTGCACAGGTTGGGATAGCTGGTTTGTAAAATACATAAATCCCATCGAATAAAGCTATTTTTAAAATAAAAATAACTGAGCATCCTCTGCATACCAGGCACACACACCAGGGAAGGAAGTCTCTGAGGACAGTCGTGAGGGGCCTTGTGGCACATGGTTTACAATGGATCCATGGGATGTCACTGGCATCACGTGCGAGAACATCAGTGGTCCAGCCCAACTCCGCGCCACCCCCAGGTACACCTAAGTGAACTGGCACTATGAGGGGACAAGCCATTGCCAATGGCTGTGCCCAATAGAGCCTAAACTGAGTTAACAGCCTAAGCTACCCCTCCCCAGAGGCAGCACATTTCCCCAACACCACCCTGCCTCAGCCATGAACCCTGGTGAGCTGAGCACCTCAGGACTGACAAACACCAGTCCATGAAAATAAACAAAGATCAAGAGCTGAGAGCAAGGCTCAAGTGCTATCAGCCCCCTTTGTGACTCACTCTGAAATGACACACAGGCGTGTTATACACCTGGGACAGACGCGATCCACCCTGTACAGAAAAGGAAATTGGGGCACAGGAAGGTTATGGCGTGCCTCAAGATTCGAGCTAGTAGACGGTGGAGTCGGGATCTAAACCAGATAAGAGCTGGGGGAAAAGACATCGCTAATAGCCTGTCTGTCTGCTCATACCGCCCCAACAAAATACCACAGACTGGATGGCTGAAGCAACAGTCATTTTTTTGTCAGAGTTTGGAGGCCAGAAGTTAAAGAGCAAGGTGTCAGTTGGTTCGGTTCCTCCTGAGGCGCTCTTCTCGACTGCAGATATCTGCCTTCTCACTGTCTTCACATGACCCTCCCTGAGTGAGTGAGTCCCTGGTGTCTCTTTCTCTGTCAGTGGGGACACAAGTTGAACTGGATTAGAGCCCCACCTTTACGGCCTTGATTAACTTTATCTCCTCATAGGCTCCATCCCTAAACACAGTCACACTGGGAGTCAACCTATGAATTTGGTGACATCATTCAGTCCCTAACAAATAGTGATCCACACTGGCAGGGAGGTCTAAGGCCCATTGTAATTTATAGTACAGAAAAAAAGCAAAATGCAATCTAAGAATAGATTAGTAATAATGAAAACAACCTTTGAATATCAACCCTAAAAACAGAATAGTTCCCAAGCCAATCTCCTGGGCTGGGGTTTGGCTGAGTTGGGAGAGCGCCGCTCTGCACTCTCTGAGACCCTCAGTTCAATCCCCAGCACAGCAAAAATGGGAGGTCACCATGACAATCCACTCGAGAAGCAATCCCAAAACACTGAAAACCCTATATGAGGGTCACTATGAGTAGGACCCAACTCAATGGCACCTAACAACAAAGTCAATCTCCTTTTAGAAGTTATCTAAGAAGTAAATGAAATGTTAAAATCTCCAGTAAGACATCTTCGGAGAAGACACTAAGTGATTTCCTAGCCCTCCTATCTCAAGGCCAAAGGAATTGGGTTTTTGGGTTTTTTTTTTTTTTAAATTAACAATACTTTCAGTTTATAGAACCATTTTTTTCCCTCCAAAAATCCAAAGAGCAAAACCACCAGACACAAAATCCCCTTCAACATGCCATTCTTTACTAAGAGAGGGGACAATCTGGCAACTTTCGAAAAAGCCACACAGCACAGATTTTATTTTGGTCATTTTCTACCCTCCTTTATTATACATTATTCATAAAGCACCAGCAGTGTTATCATGTGGAAAATAAACTTGCTCCTTCAGTTTTTAAATGAGCCCTGAATCATCTTTGCGCTAGTTCGAGTACTGCTTTGACAGTTGTTGACGGCCACATGAGGCAGTTTGCCTGCCAGCGCTAATTCCTCTCCCAGCCCAGCTTGGGTCAGTGAGGAGCTAAAGCTGTTGCAGAGATGGCCAAAATCCAGCGACAAATCTCTCTGTCCAGAGCTCACACTGGCAGCGACAAGTGACTTTCCTTTATTTTTTGGGCAGAAGTCAAGGCTAAAAGTCTCAGAACCCTTATCTTGCCAGCACAGGACCTTCCGCTTGCCCTCACTGGTCACAGAGATAACTGCGGGCACTTGCTCCCTGATGAGTTTCACACCCCTGCCCCCCTCTTCCCACAATTCCAGCAGCTCAGGAGCACAGAGGAGAGGCTAGGACTCCCTCCTAGGAGATGTCACCTGCAGTGGCTGGTCCCCAACAGCATGCTGGGGGCTGCCGATCTGCTCTCTGGAACTGGGTAGGAGCTATCAAGAGCCTGCCTCTGCTGGCGACAGCTTTGAGGACTCTGGAGTGGCTCTGCAGAGCCAGCAGAGGGGCAGGACCAGCACCCAGGGAGCTCAGGACCCAGACTCACCAAATTATAAGGAAGGAAGTCTCTCTGTAGGCAGTAGAGTGCTCCTAGGGGCAGACACGCTTCTGATTGGGATAGAGGGGAATCCGCACAACAAAACAACATGGGGCTGCTAGAATTGGGAGCCACAAGACAGATTCAAGATGTTAGCTCAGCACCTGGCCTCTTACTCGCTGTGTCAGAGTTGAACCTAGGACCTGGCACATACTTTGAACAGGCTTTACGTGAGCTGCACCCACCCCACATCCCTCTTTCCTCCCCACCCCACCCCACCCGCACATCGCGATCTGGACACATCCTCTCTTCAGCCCACTGCTCCTCCCCTGCACCAGGGAACAGTCCCCTCCCATCAACCCAGAAACACAGGCTGCACCTGTTTAGCATTCAGTCTCTCCAGGAAAGGCGACAGGCGACAGTCCCAACCCAGTTGAATGTAAGACTCAGCTTTGACAAATAAGCATCCTCCCAAGACCCCAGACGCAGACCCATTCTGGGGCAAGAAGTCTCAATGGGCTCCCTACCCGCTGTTTCCACCAGCTCCACACGCTCTCAAAGAAAACCTTCTCCAACTGCATGACGCTTCAGTTCAGCCTCCTTCATGGCATTCCACTGCCTCCTGGACAGTGATCAAACGGCAAGGCATGGCATGCACAGCTCTAAGATCTGGCCTCTGTCCAGCCAAGATCCCTCTCGTCACCCTCAACCCCATGGGTGCTAGAGACTCATCTCTCAGATACAGCACGCCCTTCCAGAGCTTCTCAAAAACTCTCCTCCCTGCCACCCCACCTCATCCACCTGCCCAGCCCCTCACATCCCGGGGAGGGGAGAGTTGCACCCAGCTTACCTAGCAGGGAGAGCCAGGCCACCCCAGGAGCTCCCAGTGACCATCAGAACCAAGACCTATATCATAAGCATGTACTTCTCTGCCTTCCAGGACCCCAGGGGCTCAGACTGTCTTCGTTCACCATCGCTTCCAGGGCCCAGCACAGGGACCAACACAGGATAGGCATTCACGAGTGTCCATATTAAGGACACACCTATGTGCCACATCCCACTCAGGGTGTCGTGCCCAAAGTGAACAAGACAAGTAAGGGCCCAGTGCACTGAGCTTCCAGGCTACTTCAGAGATGGCAGACTGTCCCAGAGGCCAAATCCAGCCTGGTGGGCTTTTTGCTTTTTAATCACTTTATTGAGATGTAATTTACTGATCATAAAACTCTACCCTTCCTGTTTCTGTAAAGTTTCAGTGGCACGCATATGGCCCCATGCAGTGATGCATTGTCTGCGGCTGCCTTCTTGCTACAAACACAGGCTTCAGTAGCTGCAACAGAGACCATATGGCACGCAAAGCCAGGGTATTTACTCGCTGGCCTTTAACAGAAAAGGCTTGCCAACCCCTGGTCCGCTCAGGGGGACAGGAATGTCCTGGCCAAGCCCAGCCAGCCAGCCAAGTAAACGGTCATTGCAGAGGGTCAGAGTGCAATTAAGAGGATAAGGCATGGCTCCAGAACACAGTGGGAGGGTGGACTGAGGGCCGCTCTGAGGCAGTGACATCTGTGCTGAGACGGGGCATCCTGAGAAGGAGCCAAGTGTGTCGAGATCTGGGGAAGGGCAATCAAGTTCAAAACCATGAAGCTGGATCAAGCCGGGCATTTCAGCCACAGGTCAGCAGAAAACAGAGGGCATAAGGGGGCAGACAGTGGGGACTCATGAAAGGACTGATGAAGAGACTGCTCTCAGAGGGACGAAGTCAAGAGAAGCAGACAGAGGGTGGGCAGAGTGGAGAGCCAGGGCCTCACCCTGCCAGGCCTGCAGGGGAAGGGAGGCAACGGGGCGCAGCAGTAGTGTAGGAGCTGTGGTCTCCCCAGCACAGGAACAAAGCCACTCCAACCCGAGGCCTGGCTGTGGGCAGCCAGAGAAACAGAAGTCCCAACTCTGAACCTCCTCCTGTTGGAGTCTCCTGTAGACCAAATGGTCCAAAGCCAGTCAGAAGCCAGGGTTGGGGCGACCCAATAGTGGGGTCCATCCAGGTGTGCTTATTGGGGTGCAGAGCAGAGGGGAAAAGGGGGAGGGGGACCATCAGTGCCGAGGGGAAGCACGGTCTGTACAGCCTCCCTTGTACCCCTCAAGGTCAGGAAGGAGGTCAGTGTGCCTTCAAGGGTCATCGACAGGGTCAGTCATATCCAACCTCACAGGATGCTGTGAGGGACCAGACAGCCCAAGCTCTCGGCAGGACAAGTATTATACAAACAAAGATGAAATAATCAATCGTCACCATGTCTCCATCAACAATGTAAGTGGGGTCCACTTACAATGTACGTGGGGACCACTCTACGGTCAGGTGTGTCACATCAGCCTTCCTGAGAGGGATTCGGAAAGCAAGAAGAAGATGATCCGCATATCTCAAAATCATGTGTAGTAACAGCGGGCTGCACAGGACCAGAAACTGAGGCAGTCGAGATTCTAAAGCTCCGGACTCCAAAGAGGAGGCTCCCGTTGTCCCCATGTTGACATTACAATGCCAGCAAGAAATGGGGAGCAGAACAAACACTCCATGACATTATTAGGTGACCAGCACATGGGAGCTATGAGGAAAATTTGGTCAAAATCCCAGTGGGCTTCCTTCCATCTTTTTTGAGATATAATTCACAATTCACCCCATGAGAGTGTAACATCCAGTAGCTTACAGCATATTCACAAGATCGTACAGCATCACTATTCATTCCAGAATGCTTTCATCACCCCAAAAGCAGCACTCAGTCCCCACAGCCCCTCCCCGTCCACAGCTCCTATCATGCACTCGTTCACTTTCTGTCTCTATAGAAGTTGCCTATTCTGGACACGCCATATGAATGGAATCATATGACAGCACTGAGCTATTTTTAAATGCTGCAGTCAAGACCACTTTTCTGGCTGTGACGTTTCGAAGTTGTTCAGCTGGTCAGCAGAGCACATAAGCCCCTCTACCACATGTCTAAGAAAGCAGACCAGGAGGGCTCAGGATCCTGACTTCAAACCAAAATTAAGGCCAAGTACTCCTCATCCAGGCTACCATTTTTTGATATTAAAACCTAACACTTCACAGGGCAACGCGGCGCATGCTCATAATCTCAGCGATCCAGGAAGCTGAAGCAGGAGGACTGCAAATTGAAGGTCAGGGGCAGCCTGTGCAACTTAGCAAGGCCTTGCCTCAAAATAAAAAATGAAAAAGGGGCTGAGGGTGCAGCTCAGTGGTAGGGCACTTGCTGAGCGTGTGTAGAGCCCTGGATTCAAAACCCACCCCCCAAAAAACAAAAAACAAAATAAAACAAAAAAAAACACTTACTTCTCCAGTGGCCACCCACAGCGTGAATGGTGTAGAGTGGAGAGACAGTCCTCAGGAGCCAGCCAGAGTTGGCCGTGGGGCAGGCTATGGACTTTCAGCCCACCAGTCCATGCCTTGCCAGCATCAGGACCACGCCTGCCCGTCATCACCCACAGTGTTCTTCCAGGTGGTGCCAAAGCTCACTGCCACCTGGCCTTAAGAGTCCTTTGTTCAAAAAATGTTGGACTAGTCTGACTGTTCTAGAAAGGGACTTCCTGAGTCTGCAAAGATAGGAAAAGTAAGGAATGTTTGTTGTTGTTTTTTAACTAGAGAACCAACTCTGATGGAAGTGTCTGGGGCTATCTCAAAGTGTGCAGTGATCCATTAATATTGTCTGCCGTGGCACAGGATGACCTGGTACTTTCCATCCTTCCCGGAAGTTCATCCATGGCACTGAGCCCAGTACCCAAGAGGTATGGGTTCTCCAAGCCCCACAGAGGACTTCTCCTTTCCCCCTGCTGATAGCGTTCATATTCAGCAGTCTTTGAGCAGAGGTAACTCATGGAACCTACAGTCCTACCAGCTCTTTCGGTGAAACTTCAGCATCATCTTTTAAACTGACAAGTTTAATCCAAGACACCTGACGTCAAAGCTGAGCAACCAAAACCAGTGAGAATTCTCCAAATCCTCAACACCGGGCTCTCTGATCACTAGGAGTTGATTCTTGCCTCTATTCAGAGAAGCAGCCAAACGCACGGCGCACCGAGCTGTCATTTCAGAGAATGGCAGGTGGAAAACGGGGCCAACTCCCCACAGTATTCGCAGTATTCTGAAGGCTGTGCCTGGTACCGGGGATTAGGCAGAGGGATTAGCTTGGCTGGGAGCTGCACACGCCTGTAGAGGTGCCAGCCAGGGCAAGGAGCCAAGGAAGCCTTTGTTAAACTGATGTCCTCAACAGGGGTCACTTGGAACCTTCCTTCAGGCCAGTTGCTAAGATAATCAACAAGACGCGCCCTCTTCCCATCCCTCACAGCACATTAATTGAAGAGTTTTCCTGACAGAAGGCCTGACCTAAGACTAACAGGCAGGTGTGTGGCAAATCTCAGTCTCCATCCCTTTTCCATGGTTAGAGAAGTGACTGGAGCCCACAGGCAGAGAAGATTCTTCTTTTGAGTCAACAACAACTTACTGGGGACTAATGGGGCAGGTTGGGAGAAGGACCTGGCAACCCATTCCCAAAAATCAATCCACCATTTAAAGCTCTATGAATAGCAGAGAAGCACTTACAATAGTGTTTCACCTGTTGTATGCAGGGTCGCTATGAGTCAGACACTGACGCCATGGCACTGAACAACAACAGTGGGGGAAGGGGATGAGAAGTCACCATGCAATAGCCAAGCAGCGGGCTGATGTGGGGCAAGTGACTTCCGGTCCAGGCCGGATGTTCTGACTGGCGGAGGCGCAGCGCACACAGATACTAAACACAATTCATTTGGGACCCTCGGGTGAGGGGCCCTGACTTCTGCAGCCCTCAGGACGCCGGCGGAGATGGGAGAAAGGAAAAGCCTCCGTCACTTTTACCTTCCAGGGACAAACACCCGTGTTGGTGGTCTTGGTGGTCACGAGGAGACAGTTCTTGCTTCCTCCGAGTTCTTTCCTTGTTGATGGTCCGGGGGGAAGAGCATTCTTTCAGGAGAGCTTTCTTTCCTCACGGAATGTCCAGGCGAGAGAGAGAAAAGATGGCGCCGCGGGCAGCTCCTTATATAGCTCGCCCACGGAATGGCCTGAGCCAATCAGCTTTGAGTCCAATTGTCCAATCAGGTTCGGGGGATTTGTGAAGGGTTTTGTACAAATGCCCAACCAAGTTACTTTCGTTTTCCCTAGATTTAGCCGTTTTCCCAGTTTGGGGGGTTTTGCCAGTTTCCTCCCAATTTCTCCCTACAGGCTGAGGGTTCTACTTCATCGCCTACCCCAGGCCCTCCATTTACAAACGAGGAAAAGGCGAAAAGACGCCCAGGCTCACGCAGCACAAGGGGAGGAAATTCAAGGTGACTCACGGACGCATAGCGTGTTCCGTCCGCCATGCTGTGCTGCCTGTCCACCCAGAGTCCAGCCTAGGTGCAGTGTCTGCATTGGAGAGGAGTCTGCAGGCACCTGTGGAGTCCTGAGGGAACCGGGCCACGTAGATGGGAGAACGTTCGGGCCGACTCAGGGTGTGCACATCCGTGGCACAAGCGCAAGTGCCCTGACGCTGGAGCTTGCGCCATCAGCTGGCGGTCTTTACTACTGCATCGGTGTCAGAGCTTCCAAACACAGGCAGACCCTGTACGCGAAAGGAGCCAGAACGCCAGGCTGCGATGCTGGGAAAACACAGAGGACGAAGCACCAGGGGCTCCAGCACGCTTCACAGAGGTGGTGGCACAGGCTGGCGCACGAAAGATGGACGGAAGCCTGCCCTTGGACACCGTGCGAAAGAACCTGCGGAGGCCAGGGGCAGGAAGGGCTTGCAGAGGACGGCCCTGCACAATGCCTGCACTTCACCACGCAGGGAGTGAGACACCTCCAAAGCCCTCGCAGTGAACATAGTGGCGTCAGAGTCGGGGGTTCAGACCCTGGGCTCTACACTCCCTAGCTCACGTGAACCTGAGCAAGACAGAAAACCCTAAGTCTTGGTTTTTTCATCTGAAAAATACAGAAAAGAAAGCCTGCTTCATCACCGTGTTTCAAGGATGTCGTGCCATCATGTCAGGGTGGTGACTGCAATGGAGAACCTGGCACACAGGGGTTGTCATGGCACCAGGCAGCCCACGTGGCCCGAGGGGGCAGGATCACCTCACAGAACCCTTGTGTGGAGCAGATACCTGTGACACGGCTGCTTGGAAGGCGCCCGCCTTGGCTGGCAGCTCCAGGAGAGCAAGAGCCGCTGAGTGTAGCCGACTCCACACCCGGCTCACCTGCCTCAGCCACCTCTGACTTCACACAGCTGTGGAGGTGGCGGGGGGCACTCCACCCACTTCTCAGACCATGTTCCCACCTCAGGGCTTTCTCCAGCAGGCCGTGTGGTCTGGGAGCAGAAGGGGCCATGAGCTTCTCAAGGGGCAACCGTTGGCCAACAGGGGAGAAGTCTGCGTAACCCCGCCCTTCAGTGAAAATGCTGGGGTGTCACCCCCTGCTCCTCAAGGGACCCCCCCACCGCCCAGCCACCACCATCCCAAGAATATCCCTGAACCCCCCATGCCCCCACTCGCATCTCCCATTCCTGCCCCCACTACAGCGTCCCGGGATCTGCTCCTGAGTGAGCGCCTAAAGCCAGTACCTGTCCCACTGTGCTTCCAGGAGAAGGGACTGGAAAGGAGATGCGGCTAGCAGGCTCAGCGCAGAACCTGAAAGGCCACCTCTGGTTTCAGCCATGCATCCTCACATGGTCCAGCCCTGGGGGCTGGGGGAGCCCCCGGAAAGCTCTCGTCCCCAGGGGGACCACACCATGGCTCCGGCCTCTCCATTCAGCTGGGACGGGATAAGAGGCAGCCCTGAGAAGAACTCGCTCCCTCGCTCCCTCACTCCCTCACCAAGTGGCAACCAGCCAAGCACGCAGGCCCTGGAGAGTCCTGCCTTGTGATGAGGCCCCAGCTGTGGGAGAGGCATCCAGGGTGACCCTCTTACACACCAGGACCCCAGCTAGCACCTGCCTCCACGGCTCACTTCACTGGGCTTCCTGATGGTCCTTGGAGGCACAAAGGAGCAGAGCAGGAAACAAGGCAGTGAGGAGCCAGAGGCACTGGCAACCCAGGACCTTCACAAAGCCCAAGTAGGAATGGAGCGGCCGCCTCTCAGCACAAGCCCTCCGCCTGCAGCAGCCTCACCTCAATGCGGAGGCCCCAGACTGGTGGTGTGGTCATGGCTGGGGGCATTCATGTTGGTTGCAGGAACTCCAGCAGGATAAATGAGAGAAAGTTCTGGCTCAGGGTGCTCTGAGCCCCCAGGTGTTTTCTACGCAAGCACAACACCCACTTCCACTTTCTGACTCCACACATCTCTCCCCAAACTGAAGCTGGCCGAGCACCTGCTGGTCAGTGCTCAGAGTCTGCCTGGCTGGCTGTGGCTTTTCTAATGATAACCTCGTTACCACAGCCCAGGCAGCCAGAGGGGTCTGGTGCCTGTCACCCAGCCAGGTCCTCTCCTCCGCTTGCTCACAGCCACATACTGGGCTCGCTTCCTCCCCGCGCTCTCAGGAAGATAAACATTCTCTAGCTCTTAATGCAAGCTGTTCCTCTCGTGGCTTGCTAAATTGTACATGCTCTTCTGACTCCACTGGCTGAACACGGGGTTTTTCACCAGTGTGATACACAGAGTATTTCCATGCACACACAACCATGTAATTACACTCTCACAACCCTCCTAACCAGTACGTTTCCTCCTGAGATGCCTTTTCTCTCCTGATCAGCACAGCACAACGGTACCCGTCACGGGGCAGGGAAGGGCAGCCAGAGGGCAGCAACCAGAGCTGGACAAGTGCGCAATCCAGAGGGGCAGCAGCTGGCAGCGGGAAGCAGGGGCAGAAGAGCACAGGGAGGGAAAAGGGGGGACCACGCCAAACCTCACTCAGGCTGTGACCACTCGCTCCTCAGAGACTTGCCAAGCACCTGCTACACGTCAGGCACCAGGGTCAAGGCCTGAGGACAAATGAGACAGAGACAGGGAGACAGCCAGGATCTCCTCTTTCAGGTGACTCTGAGTCTAGTCGAGGCGACAAACCCTCACAGACCTCAACAACCCGAAGCCAGAGCAAGTGCTGTGAAGAAAAACCTGCTAGAATTGACAGAGGACAGCCCGCTCCATCTCAGGACTCTCAGTTGGGACCAGGAAGCCAGCCCCATCTCAGGGGTCCCAGAGGGGACAACCTGCCCCACAAAGCCACCAGGCCCGGAGGATCCATTTTCATCTTTAAAGGGCTTTCTCCCTTTCTGGGCAATTACAGTGAGCCTGCAGCCAAATTCTCTCCAGAACATACTTTATTCCAGTGCTTTTAGAATTCTTCTAAGCAAGAGAGCTGGGCGCGGTGGCGCACACCTGTAATCCCAGTGGCTCGGGAGGCAGAGGCAGGAGGATGGCAAGTTCGAGACCAGAGGCAGTCTGCGTAACTTAGCAAGACCCTGTCTCAATAAGTAAAAGAATGGGCAGGGGGTGCAGCTCAGTGGTCCAGCACTTACAGAGCATGCAGGCGCAAGGCCCTGGGTTCAACCCCCAGTACCACAAAAAGAGAGAGAGAGAGAGAGAGAGAGAGAGAGAGAGAGAATTCTTCTAAGCAGGAAAAGAGAGGATGGGAGGGAAAAAGGATGGAAGGAAGGAAAGACAGAGGGAAGGAGGGAGGGATGGAGGAATGGAGGAAGGCTGTATCATCCAATCGTTCACAGGCTTTACCAGAACACTCCTAGACTAAACACCTCCCCACAGGTCACCCTGCAGAGCAGGAGGAAATCATCTCTATGACGCAAACTCAGAGAAGGCAGGGGAACAGAACTGGAGCACGTCAGACAAATTGCCTTGTTTGTCTTCAATTTAATGCTCAACCATTTATCTTCCTGTCACACCGCCTGGCTGCAGGCACCTTTCCGAGAAGCTACACTTAAAAGTTCACCACTGAGGCTTGGGAAGTTTCGGGGAAAGCCAAGCCAGGGGATCCAGCAGGGGCTCCGGACCTGCACTGCAGGATGGCCTGAGAGTGACCGAGACAGCCGTAGATGGCCCTGCCCCTGAAAATCAAGGATAAACACTTTTTTCTTTTACAGTACCAAGGGTTGAACCCAGGGCCTCACTCATGCCAGGCAAGTGCTTGGCCACTGAGCCACACCCCCCAGCCCCTATTTTTATTTATTTGGAGACAAGGTCTAAGTTACACAGGCTGCCTTTATCCTCAAACTCGTGATCCTCCTACCTCAGCCTCTTGAGTTGCAGGGATTATGGGTGAGTGCCACTGTGCCCTCTCTTTGAACTATTATTATCCTTGGCTAAAATCAGCCAGGCTTAGGCAAAAAATAATAATAATAGATGTGACAACAGAGACACTCTGTGATAATCACAAAGTACAAAAACTGCCGGGTGCAGTGGTGCATACCCTTAATTCCAGGGACTCAGGAGGCAGAGGTAGAATATTGTGCATTCAAGGCCAGAGACAGCCTACACAACTTAGTGAGAGCCTGCTGATAGATAGATAGATAGATGATAGATAGATAGAGATAGATACATACATACAGACATACATACATAGGTCTGGGAGTATAGCTCGGTGGTAGAGCGCTTGCAAATAAGTGCAAAATCCTGAGCTGAACCCCCAAGTACAGCAAAAAAGAAAGGGAGGGAGGGAACCATGAAGAGTAGATGTCAGGCAACTGTCTGGCACAGTCTGCAGGCACACAGATCCAAAACTCAGCTCTGCCACTGTCTGGGGGCTGTGGGGCAGGATGTTTAACCTGTCAGCCTCTTGCAAATAGAGAAAAACACAGGGCACAGCTAATCTGCCACTGTGGGGAATAACCGAGCTGACGTACCTGAGACAGAATAATTCCTCATGCACAGAAAACATCTAAAAAATAAAGGTAGCTATTTAAATAAGTTTTGTCTATAACTAATGAGCTGCATTTGTTGCAAAGACTTGTGATATATGTGCTGCATTCGGGTCCAACAGTTTCTGCTAATACAGATCAGTCTCTCTGCTCTGGACACACAGGAAGAGCCTAAGAAATGCCTTGCTGGCTACTGGTCTGGAGATCCTGGCTTGCCCCACTTTATGGATGAACAACCTGGGTTCAGAGAAGGAAAGCAATGTACTCAAGGCTACGCAGCCAAGAAAGGTCCAGGTTTCCAAAGGGCCCAGCTGCAAACCCCATGACGCCATACTGTCTCCTCTCTAAATGCCCATTGGAGGCAACACCTTGAAATGACAACCCTCCCAATCTGGAAACCAGCTACCTACTCTGGATGTGGGAAGTGAAAATTCAAAGGTAAGATAAGGACAACCTCTTAACAGAAGCGTACCATCAAAGCCAAAGATTCTACTACATGGCTGTCTGTAGTATATTGTTTTGTTTGTTAGGTGACATCAAGTAAGGTCCAATTCATAGCAACCCCATGTACAACAGAACAAAACACTGCCCAACACTGTGCCAGGCACATGATCTTTTTATGTTTGAGCCCTTTGTTACAGCCACTGTGTTTCTTCTCATTTTGAATCATGCCACATCAGAAAATGGAGGTCCCAGGACTCTACTCCATTCCTGTCATTAAAGTCGACTCTACTTTGAGCAGGCAACTCTCCCCCAGCCATTTCTTGAATGCCTTTCAGCCTAGGAGGCTCATTTTTTGGCACTATATTTGACAGTGCTTCTCTGCTATTCATAGATTTTTCAATGGGTAATTGTTTTGGGAGTGGGCTGTCGGGTCCTTCTCCCTAGTCTGTCTTAGTCTGGAAGCTCAGCTGAAACCTCTCCACCATGGGTGGCCCTGCTGGTATCTGAAATACTGTTGACGTAGCTTTCAACAGCCACACGCAGACCCCCACTGCATAACAAGGTGACAGACAGGTGGGGAATAAAGTGTTGCACAAGCTGTCCTTGAACTCTCAATCCTCCTGCCTCATATTCTGTAGCTTGGTGATCAACGGTATGCACTACCATGACCGGCAATCACCACTATCACTGGTATGGCTTCGTCTCAGAGCTTGAATTGTCCCTGCCAATGTTGCCTGAGAGGGAGACAGGGAGTAGGGAGAGGGGAGGAGAGGGGAGAATATTACACCAGTACCTGCTCCACAAACACTGGCTGAGTAGCTCAAGTGGGTCAGGCACTGGGGACGTAGCAGTGGCCAAGCAGACCTAGTGTCGGACCTCACTAAACTAACATTCAGGAGTGGGAGAAGGTCTGTGTTCAAAAGAACACACACACACACACACACACACACACACACACACACACACACCCCACATGAAGAGATATACAAGAGCAGTTAGTGTGAGGAAATCTAAAATGAGTGAGTGAAGAGAAAATGACTGAGGGAACGGGCACAGCTGCTGCAAACGAGGGTGCTTTCTCATCAGAGATTCCAGAAAGGCACAGCCAGGCAAAGATTGGGGTGTACAAGCTACAGGCAGTAGAAAGGGCACAGATGCTCAGCAGGAAGCAGGCAGCCCAGGCCACATGACGTCAGGTGTGCAGGTCATGGAAAGGAGTGTGGACTTTTCTCCTAAGTGCAAAGGAGGGTTTTAAGCATGAGAACAGCATGAGTTAAATCATACTTAAAAAGAGAAATCAGAGCCAGGTGTTAAGGCACACAACTGTAATCCCCAGTGACTCAGGACACAGAGGCAGGAGGATCCGAAGCTTGAGGCCAGAGGCAGCCTGTGCAACATAGAGAGACCCTGCCCCCAAATTTAAAAAATAACCATTGGGTGGTGGGAGAGGGGATGGGGAGGAGGATCACTGCAGGTAAGGGGAGACGTGAACATGAGCAATGCACAATGATATGCACGGATGAAAATGTCACGGTGAGACCTATTAGGAAAAAAAATGATAAAGGGGCCGGGGGTGCAGCTAGTGATGGGACACTTACCTAGCCTGTGTGAGGTCCTGAGTCCAACCCCAGAGTGCCAAGGGACAGAGAGAGAAAAGAGAGAAGACAGAGAGAGGGACAGAGGGAGAAACGGGGGCAGGTGGGGGGAGAGTCAAACAAAGCCACTGCACAAACCTGAAACTCAGATGATATCTAGGGATACCTAGGTGATATCTATTGTGTGGTGACAGTGTAGTGTGTGATTATGCTTTCTAAGTCCTTACTTGTTAGCCTTGTATATAACAAAGAAAAGCTTATAGATGACACAATATTTGGGACTTGCTTTAAGTACTCTATCCAGAAAAAAAAGCAGAGTGGGACAGGCTAGGCACAACCAGAGTGAGGACAGGTTAGTAAGTGCTGTGGCTAAGCGGCAGGGGTGTGGACGTGTGTTACACTACTCCCTCTACTTCTGTATGCATTTGAAAAATTCCTTAATAAAAAAGCTAGGAAGCAAAAACAAACAGGTTTTAAGAGCTTTACTGTGCGGCCATCTAGCAGTGGAGAAAAAGGCATCTTGGCCAGGTTAATGTCCCCTGAGATCCAAGGTCATGTCCCCATTAGCAATGAACGTGGAAGGAAAACACGGGTCATCCATACCCAGCCTCCTGTGTTCCGCGCCAGCACCTCCATCTGTTAAATGACCCTATCTCTGCATAGCTGAGTGAGTTCCACTTCGGATAAAGAAGCCAAAACAAATTAGCCTCACCCCGCACAAATGAACGCAAATCATGGGCTGTCACCCTGCTGGTGACCCAGAGACAACCTCCTCCTGTGGGTTTGCAGCCTCCTGACATCCTGGTCGTGGTGATTACAGAGGGAGGCGACTCACACACTTTCTGGAGATGTGCTCACTGGGCAAACACTAGCTGGTCAGTGGCCATTCTTGGCCAGGGGGCTCAGGGTGGCGAGGCTGACTCTCTTCACAAGACCTGCGGCATCACGGCTCTAGTAAATGAAGGGGTGCAGCCTCTAAGGAAGTAAATGTCCCCAAGGAAAATACAGCGAGGACCTGGCTGGGATCTGGTCTTCTGCTTCCAGGGGCTGTGCAGATAATGCATTTACCTCTTGGTTGTCGATCCCTTAAACCAGGCAACAAAGTCTGCAGAGAACACCGGCTCTGATCCAAGAACCAAACAACCAC
Organism: Pedetes capensis; assembly: GCA_007922755.1. Lineage (NCBI taxonomy): Eukaryota > Metazoa > Chordata > Mammalia > Rodentia > Pedetidae > Pedetes > Pedetes capensis. Next base: position 78,672 of record VMDO01005434.1, on the reverse strand, counting down.
AGTCAAGCTGATCTCTGTCCATCCAACCCTGTCTCTCGGGAATCCTTTGCCCAGTGTCACAGCTGACCATCAGCTCTTACCCAAATGGCTAAAAGATCTCCTGCCCAGACTCACTCCGCACAGGGGCATCCTTCCGTCCACTTTCCGTGACGTGACATGCACAGAGAGGGCTGTCCGCAGAGCAGAGCTGATCCACGGGTCCCCCTCCTTGGAGGCCTTCACTAGTTCCCCACGGCCCACAGAAGCAGGCCCGACTCCTCTCTGGGGCCTGTGGAACTGTCCCAGGCCGTCCCTGCAGATCCCTCCCTAGTCATTCCACAAACCGAGCCTGGACCCCAGGATTCTGTGCTGCAGCCACGGAAAGCCACCTGTGCTTCCTTGGTGCCTCTCTCCCTGGCCCAGGCTGCACTGTCTGCCTGGAACGCCCTCTGTGAGCTTCTGGAAGGACATCTCTGTCCTCCTGGCAGCCTTAGGACCCAGAAGCCACCCTTCACTGGAGATAGTAAGAGGATCCCCTGTTAGCTGACTGTGCCTCAGGCCCGGGTGCACTTTTTCACTGCAGTGCCTCACTTGTCCTGGCCACCACCCATGAGGCAGCCTCTACTGTTTCCCCATTTCATGGACTTAGAAAACAGGGCTCAGAGAGGTACAATAATGTACTTAAGGTCACAAAGTGAGCAAGTGCTTGATGCAGAGATGGGGGTCAAGGTCTTTCTGACTCCTAAGCCCTTCTGTCAATCTCGATGGAGACAATCTTATATGCCAATGACCATGACAGAATTTAAGCTATCACGCCATGTAACAAAGCAAGTGAATTGTTCTGATGGGAATTTACTATGTACAAGCCACTGAGCAAAGACAGCTATTTGCCTATGAAAACACTCATTCTCCCTTTCTTCTGTTTTACTCAGGGTGACAATGTGCTCTACTAACAAACCAAGATCCCATTTCTCAGCATCCCTAGCAGAGTAAGTCTCAGGCCACAGAGAAGAAAGAGGAACTGTTTTTGTTTGTTTATTTGTTTGTTTTGCAGTACTGGGGGTTGAACCCATGGCCTCGCGCTTACATGCTCTGCAAGTTCTGGACCACTGAGCTGCACCCTCAGCCCATTTTTTACTTTTATTGAGACAGGGTCTCACTAAGTTTCGCAGACTACCTCTGGTCTTGAACTTGTGATCCTCCTGCTTCCGCCTCCCAAGCCGCTGGGATTACAGGCATGCGCCATCACGCCCGCAGAGGAACTGTTTTGAGTGACTAGAAGCTAACTCCTTAAAGAAGTTGGCACACTTTTTTAATTTTAATTTTTCAATGCTAGGAATTGAAACCAGGGTCTTGAACATTGCAAGCACACATTGAGCTATATCCCCACCCCTGACACACATTTTTCCCCTTCCTCTGCTGCATCCTTTCTGCTGCTCGGAATGCAGATTGTCATGGCAGGGAACCCAGCAGCCATCCTGGGCCCTGAAATGACCTGGGAAATGTCAACCAAGCACAGCAAAGCAACAACACAGAGATGTCAATTAGTCACCAGTTCATTCACTCGTGCAACAAATTTCTGCGTTGCTCTGCTAGGTACAAGGTACTGTGCAGGCTCCTTGGGCAGATCTATCAGTGAACCACTGAGACACAGGTCCCCACCCTGGTGAGGCTTACAATGCAGAGGGGCAATAATAAGTATCAAAGGTAGTCACACAGACGATGAGAAATGCTACAGGAAAAGAGAAGAAGAGCCAAAGAACGACAACCCAGTGATGAGGAGGGATTGCACTACGAAATCCGAGGGACAAACAAGTCAGTGGTGAGAAAAATAAGGTGTAATAAGATGCAGTTGACCTGCTTCCTCAACAACCATGGAAGAGGAAGCAGCCTCAGGAGACACAGAGGGAAGTGGGTGGCGTTCATGGGAACCAGCGACAGCCGGACTCAAGGGCAAATTGTCTTCACGTCTTGTCATCCATCATTTCCTTTAACACCATTGTTCTTTTTTGCGGTGCTGGGGATGGAACCCAGTGCCCTACGCATGCAAGGCAAGTGCTATACCACTGGGCTATCCCATCGGCCCTACAGTCATTCCTAAATGGCCTTTCAGGCATGGTTCACAAGAGATCTGGGCAGCTCATCAGGACCCCCAACTCCCTACTTCAGATGTATAGCTTAGTTCTCAGCAAGATTACGTTTGGGGCTTCCAAGTAAGAATGCATTTGAAGAAGGGTTCTTCTGCTTAAAATAAAACGTTCCTGAGATGGTTGTTTGGTGGCAGGAGGCAAGTCTCACACGTCCTTCCCTTTTCTAGGTTCGGAACTGAGCACAAATCCAGTGAACTTTTGGCTGTGCACTAAACAAACTTCGCAAACTTCCAGAGTCACTGGAACTGACGGTTGTCTCTTTAAACCAGGCTGCTGCTGCTACCACCAAGAATATCTCCCTCCACCCAACCAAACTTCCTGGTGCTCCTCCCTGGCTCCAAAGTAACAAGGAGCTGCTCAGCAGTGATGTCACACTGCCACTTGTCACCGCCTGCAAGGCATTCATTCACATGCCGGCTATATTTAAGACCCAGGCTTCATGTTCACTGACATGGAAATTACCACCTTGTGAACCGTCCCAGAAAGGCAAGATCTGAAACATTATTTCCTATGAATAACCAGGTTGCAAATATGCCTCTTCCAAGGCAAAGAGGAAAAGCCAGGGAGTTAAACTGGGCAGGGGGCTCCAGGTCCCAAACCAGCTGCAGCCGACCGTTTCGTTCCAACCACTTCAACACTAGCATTTCCTTTGCAGCAGCGTCTCTCCTCCAGTTCTTCACCCTTGCTGGGCTCTTTTGTCATCCCTCCAAACCATTCTGTTGTTTTTATTTACTTCTCCAGACGTCCCTACCTATTTCTCATTAGAAAAGACAGCAAATGGAGTGCTAATGAGTGGCAAATGCATCTCCCTCCCCAGTGGATAATTATCATAACCTTTTAATGAGAGCTCCATCGTATTTATTGGTTTCGGTAATTTTTTATGTCTTCCTGCTTCTGTGCTTTCTTGGGGGGAGGCAATGGGCTACAATGACATTTCAGACACAAGCTTCTCCCCTCTCCCTTAACAGCTGCGTACTCTTTGCATCCTGATGAAGCACCCCAGTCTGGTGCAGATTTTGTGGGGAGCATCTGGCACTGGGTACTAACGGCTGTGACGCTTAGTGTAAGCACGTGCTTCAAAATGCAGATGTTCATGAAAATATACCTTGCTGCTTGTTGCCCCCAAATTTTAGTTCATCAACAAAACCTGAGCCTTCAAGAAGGTTCTAGAGGCAGAGAAAATAAACAAGCGCACGGCTTTCTCCCTCATCCATGCCTGTTCACAAAGGGCTTACAATGCTCGGGCCCTTCTCAAATCGTGTCGCTGTCCAGCACTTTCACATACAGAAAGATCACAGGCAAAGGCCCACAACTCCCAGAGGGTTCTGTGGGAGTGCATGAGGCCCCCCAATGCCCACCATATTTAAATGAGAAGCTGCTCCCACAGCCTTGAGGTGAGACAGCAGTGCAGGTGGAGTCCCACTCTCATCCCATTGCTAAGGTCAGCTAGGAAGGCATCTGTGCCCAGGAGACCCTCACCTCCCAGTCATCAAAGCAGGAACCAAGTGGGAATGAACGGGGATGGCATCTGCTCAAGCTCTAGCGAGTGGGCCCTCCTGCCTCAGCCTGAGCCAAGAGCAATGTGTGACCTGTGCCATTACAGCATTCATACTGCTGCCTTGTGATCCCCTCCTGGGAATACATACTGAGGAGAGAAGCTGGCAGGGAAGAAGGAGCCTCGGACATGAGGACATTCACTGCAGTCCTCACCCACCTTCTCGGAGGACTGGATGCAGCCTCGGCACTGACCCAGCTGGAAACTGCTGAGAACACTGTGACAAGCTCCACAGCACTAGAGATGAAAATAGGCCAGGCCTACTCATGTCATATGATAGTTCAAAATGAAGCCTCTTTATTAAAAGAAATTTTGAAAAGGTAAATTGTTGTTAGGTGCCATCAAGTTGGTGTCTGACTCACAGCAACCCTACATACAATAGACAAAACACTATTATTGTGTTTCTCTGCTATTCATAGGGTTTTTAATGGCTGATTGTTTCTTGGGAGTGGGTTGCCGGGTCCTTCTCCCAAGCCTAGAGCACCTGGTGTTCCCAGGCAGTCTCCCATCCAAAGACTAACCATGTCCAACCCTGCTTAGCTTCCGAGATCTGATGGGATCTAACACCAGAGTGGTATGGCTGTAGGCAAATATAAATTATATTCGTGTATTTCTCATTACTATAACAAAATGCCCAAGGTGGGCCAACTTTATAAAGCAAAGAGGTTCATTTAGCTCAATTTTGGAGGCTGAGGTCCAAGATTGGACAGTGCCACTGATTTGGCCTCTGGTAAGGGCCTAATGGTACGTGGTGTCACATTGGCAGGAGCCTAGAGGGATGGGGGATTAGGGGCCACATCTTCTGCTGTGCTGTGTTGTTTTATTTTTGAGAGAGAGTCTTGCTATGTGGCCCAGACTGGCCCTGAACTTGTGCTCTTCCTGTCTTAGCCTCCTGAGTGCTGGGACTACAGACATGTGCTACCATGCCTGGCTAGGAGATCACATCTTAAAACAGGAAGCAGGAGAGGAATTCAAAAGTCAGGCTCATTGATATCACTCTCAAGAGAGCTCAGGGGTTCCATGAAAGCTCCCTTAATCCCTTCCAGGGGAAGCTCTCCAAATGATCTAGGGACCTCCCTCCAGATCCTGCCTCTACAAGGTTCCATATTATCTCCCAACCCTGCCATGCTGGGGACTAGGCTTCCTGTATAGGAACCCTTGAGGGACATACCATGGCATGACTCAGGAGACTTTACAAACATTCATACCTTCTAACCCCAGAATCCCTCTCTAGAGAATATTTAAAAAATAAAAATAAAGGAAAAGCTTATTAAAAATATATTCATGGAAATACTCCTCCTAACTATTTAGGAGGGAATGATGTGAGAACAGGGACAAATCCAAACATAGGCCATCACAAATGCCACCCACATAAGTGAATAACTTGAACATACACTTATGTTACTTGTTTACTGTATAAAAAAAGTTAACTCCTTAACAAAGCTGACCTTCAACTTACATATTTAAGAGTGATCTGAATTACATAAAATGGACATATGCATAATAAACTGGCATGAAATCACTCATAAATAATAATTAAAACATTGGGAGAGATTGTATCCAGGTAAATTTCATCTTTAAGCTGTTCTTAGACTTAAGGATTATAAATCATGCATTGCTTTTATATATGGGGGGGTGTGGGGGGCTTCTATTTAAATGCTTCCAAATCTACATAGACACAGAAGGTTAAAAAATACACACAATATAAACTGCATGTACACACTAATGGTAGTAAAACTGTAAGTAAAAAATGTACTTAATGCATTAAAAATGAAAATAATGATGACGCTAGGGCTACAGATTCGAGATTCTTTTTCCCATTGTGGGTTGTTATATTGCTTTTACAAATGAGAGATGATTTTTTAAAGCATGGAAACAAGAGCTTCCTCATGAACCACTAACTGACTAGTCATGGCAGAGTTCTGGTGTGGTAGTAATGCACCTGGTAATTCCAGCACTCAGGAGGCTGTGGCAGGAGGACTGAGTTTGAGGCCAGCCTGAGCTACATCAAAAGAACAACAACAAAAAGATGAAGAGGAATTCCACATAGACCTCTGCCTGTGTACACTTAACCTGCAAGCATTCAATGCCATGTCGCGTGAGCCAAGCAAGCTGCTGAACAACAGTCACGTGCTGGAAGCTCACATGTAGGTCATTAAAAAAACCACAAAGCCAGCCCACGTGTTGTATATGGTTTGCTTGAAAACAAAATCTTGAGCAAAAATGGCCAAAGTCAGTACTGGTGATCACAGCGTCCTTTGTGTTTTTCAATGAAAAGCACACACAGGAAATTGACTCCTGATTTGGTTCAGAGGTAAAATCTCTTTGCCTCCCTGAAAGCACCATCAGCAAACTCCCCTCTGCAGGTCATCACCAGCGCTCCCGAAGCCCTGGTTGCTCCAACACAGTCTCAGAACCAGCAGTGTCAGCATCGCGTGGGCATGCACTAGAAACGCAGGACACCGGCTCCAGGCCGGCTGCATCGGAATCAGAGGGCTCACACAGTCCCAGGTGCCTGGCACGACAGAAAGGGTTGAGCAGTGCCACTTTCAGCCACAGTTGTCAACCTTGGCTGCACACTGGAAATTACCTGAGCAGTCTGGGTCTCGCCTCCAGAGATTCTGATTTAATTGGTACGGAAGGTCGCCTGGATGTTCACAGTTTTAAAAGCTCCCCTGGTGACTGAAATGTACAGCCAAGTCTAAGCAACATATTTAGCTCTACAATCCAGAGAATACTGTATTCGAAAGTTAGTTACATCTGAGCAACAGTGGGCTAGTTTAACTCCAGAAAATGACTCTTTGCAGCCTTGAAACGGAGGGATAATTTATCTCCACAAAGCCAATAATAATCACCATGGCCACCTAAGTACTTCCACAGGGTCCTCTCCACGCTAGTGCTTTTTATGCATTATCTATTGTATGATATCTTCAAGGGAGACATCGTTTCATCCTGATTTCAGAAGAGAAGCACTAAGCATAAATGACCATCTAAGATCACACATCTAGGAGAGGCATAAGTCCCTGAGTGACCCTAAGGATGAGGACCTCCTATGCCCTGGGTGCCTCACTTGGTTCACCCCAGTCTCCACTGAGAAGCAGGACTCAAGCCCAAGCCTATCTTGTACCATCACACCACACTCCTTCCAAAGTTCAGCCAACTAAACCAGAGCACATGTGTCAGGCCAGGTCAGAGTAACTGGAATTGGAATGCAAACAGGCTGAGATAACGGGACACAAATTAGTGCCTGTGCACAATATCACTGTGATGTAATCCCATATAATTGTGATGTGGTTGGACAATGGTCTTGGCAATTAGCCACTACTTTGTGAAAGTCTGAAGAAGCCTGTCTGCCAGTACTTGGCACGTGGGGGGAAGACCAAGAGTGCACAGAGAAGACTGAGAGTACCTGGACAAACGATGGGACACAGTAGCTGTGGGTGGCGGTTCCACAGAGGGTACGGAGAGGAACACTGGGAATAAGGCATGTCAAACCTGTGTTCAGCTCCTTGAGCACGTTTTGGTTTCACTGTGGGCCCCGACTACCTGTTTCTCACCAAGGAACCCAGCTTGAACTCAACAAATGGCATAGTCGGCAAAATGATCTGACATTTAACACAGCAAAGAGGGTCCGGTGAGTGGACCCTCCATCTCAGAGCACCCCGGGGAAGGGATGTGGCCTTCCACAAGTTTTTAATAGGCTGCTCCAGAAGACTGGGAGCATATGGACTCTCCCTCTGTGTCCAGCGGCCATTTGGCCAGTTGTCTCCACACAAAACTATCTACTGAGTACAGTTTCTCAGCCAAAGCTGAGAATGGGCAGCAGCAGCTGAAATGGCAGATCCAGGAGTGCCAAGGATGCCTGGGTGAGGATGTGCCCGCAGAAAAGCAGCTGAAGCCAGCCTGGTAGGGCAAAGGTACGTGGGAGAAGACCCAGTTGGCCTTGGAGGCCAAGGTGTCCAAGCTGCAAGCAGAACAGAGCAGCCTGCAGACTGTGTGGCAAGAGGACAAGCCGGGGCAGTGCTGTCTGGAGTCACAGCACAGGTGGTGCAGGGATGGGCTGGGGATAAGGAGAGAGTTCAAGTGGAGGCCGCTGAGAAGCTCTGGCAATCTCAGGTTGAACTTAAAAACATACCCCAGGTGCTAAGCCAGGCTGAGTCCAAGGCCATTGGGCTGGGCAAGGACATGTGCACTGTGGAGGCTCAGCTGCACAACACCCAGGAACTGCTGCAGAAGGAGACCAGGGAGAAGGTGGCCTTGGAGTCCTGCCTGTGAGCCACACCGGCTGAGGCAGCCAGGATGTGGGAGCAACTGGAGGAGGAGGTGGCCACCAGGGAGCAGGGCAGCCGTGAGCAAATGACTCCTTCTCTGCATGCAGCAGTCCTGTCTATACAGGACCTGATGGACTAATTAACTTTGTCCTTGGGACAGTACCATCATGTAATAGACTTGGCTATGTTGATTTGTGGCCAGGGATTTGGCCACCTGGACACAGCTGGCCACTGTCTCCTTTTTTGTTACACTGATAATATGTTAACCTCTGATTCTCTTACAGATTTAGAGAAGGCAGCAGAACCCAAATGAACTGTGGGGCAGGCTCAAGCCTTGCAGGTAGCTGATCCTGAGAAGCCACTCCAGCTGGATGTAACAGTGACCCCTGAGGGATGGGGCTTGTGACAACCCATGGGAAAACAGTGAATACTGATTAGGTTTTGGCCCATGTTATGGAAGGGAACAACAACAACAAAAAAACCAATATTCCCTAGTCAGGACACAACCTGCTGCTGCACATGCAGCCCTGCAGGTTAATAAAGCCATTGCCTTGCAGGGTAAGGTACAGCAGGATGGATACGGTCATGGGTGTCTACCCCCAAGACAAGGGAGACCCACATGCCCACTTCAACAAAGTGGGGGGCACACCTAGAACAATAGGCAAAGGTGAGTGCCAGCCTGCTTTCCCAGGGGTTGTGATAGGCATTAGGCCCTGTCACCTTTGCTAAATTTGCCTCCCGTCCCCCACCTGCTGTACCAGAGACACCTAACCCATATGTAAGGGGAAGCTGCCACTTCCCTTGAGGCTTAGGAGACAGATGGCTCCAGTAAGGTTGACCCCAGCCAGCGGACAGCAGGTGCTGTCTGGTTGGACAAAAACGCAATCTGGTGAGATGCCCACTCAGGACAGGGTAGCCAGTGGGCAGAGCTACGTGCTGTGTGGCTAATGATCATAAATGAACCGGAGCCCTTAGACACTGGTACAGGTAGGTGGACAACGTGCCAGGAGCTGACACTGTGGCTGTGTCAGTGGGTACAGAAAACTTGGCTACCAGGCCATGGGCCCGGGTGGGGCTAAGCCATTTGGCAATTGGATGACATGCCACAGCGTGATGCCATGGTTGCCGCAGCGAGTACAACAGAATTGGCTAGTAGGCCACTGTTCCATGTGGGGCCACATCATGTGGCAAAAGAGTTGTGAGTGCAACGAAATTGGACAGTAGACCACCAGCCCATCTGGGCCAAGGCCCCCGGTAAGTGCAGGCAATGATGACGCCCTCACTGAAACCCATTGCATGTGGGTACCCCAGATGGCTCCACTGCTATTTGGGACATGTCAGTCCTTGGACCATGGCCCAGCATTGGGGTTTAGAGGTTACCCCTACAGAAGCAACACAGGCAGTCAGACAGTGTCCTGCCTGTGTTGCAACTCATCTAAAACACTATGCCATGCAGCCAATGCCAGGTGTCATACAACTGGGTGACACGCCTCTTCAGCACTGACAAGGAGATTTCATAGGGCCATGGCCATCAGACCAGAAGAGAAACGTGGTCTGATGTGAACATCTCCTAAGATAAAGGGGTGGGCCCAAGGAGTAACGTTTCAGTGCTGTGTCCCGTCCACATCTCGGCTTGTTTAAGTGGTAGGAAGCTAGGCCAGATCAGAGTGACTGGAATTGGAATGTAAACAGGCTGAGATAACAGGACACAGACTGGCACATGAGTGTGATATTACCATGATGGAATCCCATGTACAGTAATGTGATCAGACAATGATCTTGGCAATTAGCCACTATTGTGTAAAAACCTTAAGAATCCTCTGCCAGCACTGGGCATGAAGAGAGAGGACCAGAGAGTTTGGAGATGGCTGGGGGTGCATGGAGAGGCAATGGGGCACAGCAGCCACGGGAGGGAGCACCCTGGAATAAAGCACGTCAAACCTGTCTTCCGGCTCCTGTCACAGGACAAGGGAAAAGGCTGAAGCAGGGTTCTCAGGGGACAGTGCTGCCCTCTAGAGGGGCATAGCAAATGTGCAGGACACCTGGTCTTAACAGAGATGACAGTGGCCAGCTTTTAGAGGGTGGCCAAGGACACCAGTGCTCCTGAAAAGCAAATGCAGTCCACACACCCAAGTCAACTTCCTGTGGCCATTAGTAGAGATGAAAGACTTGTTTATAATCTGAGCCTGAAATCTAATATCACAGACACTGAATACATTGTTTTTCCTCTAGGGTCCACCTGTACTCTGCCTTTTCATTTTCTGAACTCCTTATAAAGAATGACTTCTGATTCTCTGACCTCCTTTAAGTCCAAACTCATACATTATAAGGAGGGTTATGCACTTAACTGCACTGTGTTTCCTAGCGTAGCTGTGCCTGGCCAATGTTTTTATCACAAATTACTTTTTATTTCTCTTTCATGTTACAGGCAGGGTATTATCCTGACTTCCTAAAGCCACTTGTTTAGGTAGGTTACATTAGCTATGGACATCATTTCAGGAAAGTTACGGGGCGTCACCAAGTATGTTTATTAAAAAGGGAGCCTGTGTCTGCTGGTATCGGATCTGAAGATGACAAAATAGCTGAGCTAGATGGTTACTAATGAGGTCAGAGCTTATGAGGCACACCCAGCTGAGGAAACCATGACACAGAAGTCAGCACAGAAACACAAGTCAGGCCAAGCAGAAGAGAGGCTGGGCCCAGACCTCACTGACACCGTGGGGCAGCTGGCACAAGAGTGACAGCAGGGTACCTCAGCTTTGGGACATCTACAGAACCCAAACGTAATGGAGAGACGAGCCTGCCATGGGATTGACCCCTGCAGGCCATGTGCTGTCCCGGGCTGCCCACCACTGGGAGGACCATCCGGGCTTCCCTTCTGAGAGGCCACTCTGTCCCTCATGCCCACTCCTCTACTTCAGGTGAGGAAAAGCTGCCACCTCCTGGCTCCAGGGGGCATGTGACTCAGGCCTGGCACCAAGAGTGATGCCTGCCTCTGAGGAGGTAAGAGTGAACCCCAGGACTTCCCCAGAGCTGTGGGGCACAAGTCCTCTCATGGGGTGCAGAAGCTGATGGACTTAGGCCCAGGACACTGTGGCTTTTGGTCACCATGAGGGAAAAGCAGGCCTGAGGCTAAAGCAGACCAAGGGAAGGAGAGGCGACGTGGAAAGACACAGGTGCTGCATGACACCCCTGAGCTCTCTGGCCAGCCCAGCAAAGAGCTGGCTCTTCTCGGCTCACAGGTTCCACAGCCCTTCCACTGCACTGTGGCACAGGCACCTTGGGAGGGCTTCTGCCACCTACGACTAAGAGTTCTCACCACCTATCTACTCCTGAGTGCTAAAACCTAAATGGATGGCTGAAGGGCTTCCAGAAAGCCCCGATTCCCAAAAGATGACTAGAATAGAGTCTTGGGACAAATAACCACCATTAAGCAGGTCTACAGCTCAGGCTGACTCACGAATTCTGTTAACAGGAGAGGCAGCATTGGAAGAGCTGGCATTTCTTAGTGACCAGGTGACACCATCACTGACCCCATAGTCCCTTCCCTCCCTCATCTACCCGACATTACTAAGCACCTAGTGTGTGCCAGGCACTGTTGTAGGGGCAAGGAGGAGAAGGTAAGAAAAAGAGCATGGCCCCTTCCCTTGTGGAGCTTATGGTCTAGAAGAGAAAACATGGATGACAACAAGGGCTGTGACTGCTGATTCCTGAGGAAGTACACCACAGTGGGACCTTATGTAGCCCTAGAGTGGGCAGCAGACGCTGGGCAAAATCTTCTGTATCACCAAGTGTTCTTAATGCAGCAAGAAACAGAAAGCACACCTTGAATTGGCTTAAAGAGCAAAGGGGATTAATTGGCCCACACAAGTAAAAAGTTCAGGAAGGCCTTCAAGGATAGGTTGATCCAGTAGCCCAGTGACACCATAAGACCCAGTTCTCACCCCACCTCTCTGTTCCAAGGTGCTACCATGCTTCGCCTTAAGGCTATCTCCCCTCTGGCAGCAAAATGGAAATAGTAGCTCCAGCCTTCATGCCCTCCCAGCACATGGTCCAGAAGAAAGGAGCCAGCAAATGAGCAAGGGACAACCTTCCTCCAAAGTCCCAACAAACTGCCCATCATGTCTCTGTGGGTAGAATTAGATCCCACGTCCATTTCCTGAACCATATCCAATCACCACACCTAGTTTGGTTAAGCCAAGGTTCCTTGAAGCAATCACTCGAGAAAAAAAGACAGAATTGCCTTGACCAGATGAGACAAGTCAAGGCTGAACTTTGATCCTTGGGAGAGTCCAATCCCCACTAACCAAAGGGGGGAAAAACTAAGCCATGGCTAATGCCCCAGTGTGGAAGCAGTATGGGGAAGGTTTTTAAGAAGACAATCAATGTCTACTACAGCAATGAGAAAAAATCCTGTCTCCCCAACTTTCAGTCTATCAACACAGGCTTCCTAAAGCAGACAATGAAGCAAACGTAAGTTTTCGGAAAGATGCATGACAAAAACTCAGCCCTATTTTTTTTCTCTAACAAGCTTGAGAGAATGTTCATTTTGCTTTTCATAATGGGTTTCAGCTATTCCATCAGGGCATTTTTCAGGGTAGGGAAGTGCTTTGTTCTGTTGTTTTTTTAAGAAAAGGTCTCAGTATATAGCCCAGGCTGGCCTTGAACTCATGATCATCCTGCCTCTGCCTCCCAAGTGCTGGGATTGCAGCATGCACAAATCAGTTCAGCTAGAGCATGTTTTTTTTTTTTTTTTAACAAGACAGAACAGAATAAGGGCTTCATAACAGAATGACAAATTGTCTCTCTTTTTCAATCTCAGGTATAATGCTGCCATCTTGGGGTTTTTGTTTTTGTTTTGTGTTACTTGGGGTTGAACCTATGGCCTTGTGAGTGCTAGGCAAGTGCTCTACCACTGCGCTACATCCCCAGCCTTGATGCTACCACCTTGGCCTGAGGACATCATTGCAAGGACTTCCTATGACTCCACCAGCATTAGTAAGGGTATGGCAAATTCTTGGGTGTGCTTGCTACCACTTCTGCTTCCCATGACCATGGCAGACATTGCTAATCAATAGCAGCACTCCTTCCCACTGAGCCCAGATGAGATCCCAGAAACTTTCTCAACCAGATACCCAGAGACCCACTACCAGAGCTGACAGCAGGATGAAACCTACCGGCTTCTCCTATTAGAGTATGTGTGCCAACTGGAAAGATGGAAAGGTCCTAGACCCTGAGTCCCAAAGGCCATCCCCAACCCAGGACAGGCTCAAAATTCAGGCCACTATCAACCCACGTTTGACCTTCTGAGCTCTGACCATTTGCCTCACAATAAAAACACCACCAATGTCTCAAGATGGACACAGAAGGAATGTACTGTCTTTTTCACAGAGGGCATAGTCTTCATATTTCTCCAATGATTTAATGCCAGAGGCAGAGACTGAGCCTTCAGGCAGAAACTGAGATTTACGGCTTTCATTGAAAGTCAATTAAGGGCTCGTGGAGGTGCTGGACGGAGGGATCTGAGCAGCACTCTGGAGGCCTTTGGCCCACCCCTCCCCTACAGGCTGTGCAGCATGGGTCTCAGCCTCACATGTGGGATGCTGGAGTGGCAGATCTCACTGCCCAGAGACCCAACAGGGACAACTAAACAAAAGGACAAATGCTTGAGAGGCAGGGCTGGAAAAATAACATCAGGAGGAGCTAAAGATCAAATGAAGGCCAGTAGCCAAAGGCTCTGAGATGCTCAAGGCAGGGAAAACCGGGACAAGGGAAGGACCCACAAGATCTGGGCCTGGCATCAGCACCCCAGCCTCCCACCAGCTCAGAAGAAATCAGGAAACGTGCTACACACATATGGAAGGCCTGGAGCAGTGCTGAGGGCTGTGAGAGCACTAACCCATGGAATCTTCCTCGTAACCCAGGAGGTACAGCAGGCACGATTTGTCTACCTGTTGCTTGCCTTAGGGACCAGGTAAGGCTGTCAGTTGTGGCCCTCTGGTTCCTCCTAGATACAACACACCCTATGAAGAGGATTTCCTGACATGTTCTGTGTGGATGTCAGGAGAAAGAGACTGTTCTCCTTGAATCCTGTATGAGGCCTGGTGTTACCAGACACAATTTGTGTTGCTATGTGCAGACAGCATACCAAACCCAGCACACAGAGGACACAGCCTGGGGGGAAGAGAGCCACCAATGTCACCTGAGCACATGGGTCCAATGATGCCCAAAGAATGTGCCCAGCTCTTAGACATCCCAGCTCCAGCAACAAAAAGTTCCCATGCTGACCCAAGCTCAGTTGGCCACGGAAAGCATGTTAACGTTAGCTGGGAAACAGATCTCAGAAGCTATGTTGCTAAGTGGCAAGGTCACTGTGCAGAGTGCTCCCCCAGCTAAGGGCTGGAGACAGCCCTGGAGCCAGCAGGCCCCATGACACGCCTACTGGACAACACCTCTCCACAGAGCAGGATGGTGCTGTGCACCACTCTGCCTTCTTTTCAACGTTTAGGGAGATGAAGAACCAGAGGCCCGAGGGGGCAGGAGAAAGCCCCCCATAAGTGCAGCAGCACTGCCCAGCAGGGAAGGACAGTTGTGATAATACAGTAACAGTATATCAAGAAGAACCTTGAGTGCGATGCCGTGGAAACAAAACATGAGGTTCTCCTCAGGAACACGGCCTCCACCCCATTGGTGGATGGCAACACGAGAGAAGCCACTTGTGGATGTGTCAATAACTACTGAGAGGGGACAATTACTTAGCCCAGAGAAAACACAACCCACTCAGGCCCTGAAATCCATACAGGATCCTCGTTAGGCAGGACTCACAACCGTAACTGAGAGAAAGCCAACTGTGAGCTGGCTCAAGTAACAAAACCAGCTTATTGGTTAACATACTTCAAAATGCCAGATGAAAAGTCAGCTTCAGGACAGACAAGATCTAGCCACTATGAGGAACCATCAATTTCTGCCTCCCTCCATTTCCCCACAGTGTGGCTGCCATTTGGGGTTCAGATCTCCCCATAAAATAACAAAGTGTCCACCACTTCTGCTTTGTTTGGACCCTCTCAGGAATGTGAACCTGGCCCTGATGAGGTCAGCTTAGCCCATGCCATTCTCGGTCCCAATCATGGTGGCCAAGAGATGGAGCAGCTAATGAGCCACCTTCCTGGGGAGTTCCGGACAGGCAGGGGCTGGATCAGCCCCATCAAAACCACATGGACACTGGGGAGGATGTTAACGTTAGCTGAGAAACAGCTAATGTGTCAGTTTGACTGCGTCAGGAGATGCCCAGGTATCTGAGTAGACATTGCTCCTGAGTGTGTCTCCTGAAGAGATGAACATCTGGATTTGTGGACTAAGCCAAGCAGATGGCCCTCACCAGTGCAGCTGGGCATCTACCAAGTGACAGAACAGAATGAACAAACAGAAGAAGGTGAGGTCTCTCAGCCTAACCACTCGAGCTGTGACATCCATGTTCTCTTTCCCTCAGTGCTTCTGGTTCTCAGGCCTGATCCTTAGAAGGTCAGCCCTCTGGCTTACAGGCCTTCAAACGCCATGGCTGACTTTCCAGGAGATGTCTCAGTGGCCACAATCATGCGAGCTGCTACTTTATGGTGAGTCTCTATTCAGAGAGATGCAGTCATCCTATTGGCTCTGTTTGTCTAGAGGCCTCTGCAGCTGAAGACTGATGGGAGGGGTAGGCAGCCTTCAGGATGCCCCCAGTGGCCCCTGCCTCTATCATTCACACCCATGTGCAGTTTCCTCCCACACTGAACCAGAGCTGATCGGGGAAACTACAGAATGTAACGGACGTGATTGGCATGGCTCTGAGATCAGGCTATGGAAACACGTGGCCTCCATCTCAGGTGGCCATTCTCGCCATGGAAGTTTGTTACCACGGCGTGACAGGTCCCATGGACAGGCCCACATGGCCAGCAGCCAACATGTCCTGTTAACAGCCACATGTGTGAGCATGAAGCGGCCCCTTCAGTCCTAGGCAAGCCTTCAGAGGACACCAATGCTGGCCAGCAGCCCTACTGCTACCTTCTAAGGAACTGTGACCCCCAGCTGAGCCATCCCCAGATTCCTAACTCACAGAAGCTAGGGAGGATTATATTTGTTGTTTCAAGCCACCAAGTTTGGAGACAATCTGTTACACAGCGAGAAATAACTAATACAATAAGCAGAAACAAAGTGTCCCCGCCATATTCCCACAAGCATATTTACTAGATTCCTGCTAGGACTGAATGTGCCCCCGAACGGTCATACACTCATAACTTAATCCCCAATACAACAATGTTGAGAGGTGAGATAGAAGAGTTGATTAGGCTGTGAGGGCTCCGCCCCCATCAATGGATTAACACTGTTATCCTGAGAGCGGTCTGTGGCTCCCGCTTCCCTCTCACATTCTCCCACCCATGTGATGCCTTCCACCATGTCATGACATAGCCGAAGACCCACACCAGATGCAGCCCCTTGGCCATGGACTCCCCAGCTTCCAGAACCATGAGCCAAATTGATTTCTGTTCATTACACATTATCCAGCCTGTGTTTTTCAGTTACATGAGGACAAAACAGATTAAGTAAGACGCTTCCTTCAAAAGGACTTCTCATGTAAATCTGTGCCTTCTTTGTTTTAACATCTGTCTCATTCCCCTTAATTCAGCAGGAAGCAAGGCAATCAATTATTTAGAGGAATGTGACTTACACAGCCTTAACTGCAACTGATTAGAGCGCCTGCCATCAGGAACTAGCAGTTGCTTGAGCCCACAAAAGCCTGGGCGAGTTGCATGACCTTGTTCTTTGTGGGACCACAATAGACGAAAGAAAAACCATTAATTTTGAGCAAAAGGAATGATATCAAATGCTGAATTTGCTCAATGATGTTCCAGTTTTACAACCATACACCCCAAGCCAGTAAAATATACATACATGCAAATGCGCGCTTAGTATTAGGATAATTACAGAAAACAAATTTTACTTTTATGAATCTGAAATAGCCTAGCTCTTAGCTCTTTCTGCACCACTGCTGTTAAAATATACCTTTTGATTAGGCAAGGGGCTTTGGTAGCATAATTATTATATTAAAGACAAGTGATGATAGTTAATATTTATTGAGCATTTATGAAGCCTATTTATCGTGCTGATAAATGGTCTTTCAGTCTACCCATGTAATAACTCATTCAGGCAGTTTTGGGAGGTTGTTTGTTCGGGTTGTTTTGTTTTGGCTTTGGTTGTTGGTTGTGGCAGTGCTAAGGGAGGTGAACTCAAGGGCTCGTGCATGCCAGGCAAGTGCTCCACCACTGAGCTGTACCCTCAGCCACTTTTTTATTTTTTATTTTGAGACAAGGTCTTGCTAAGCTACACAGTCTGCTTCTGGCCTCAAACCTGCTATCCTTTTGCCTCAGCCTCCCAAGGCACTGAAATTACAGGCATGGGCCACCATACCTGGCATTGGGGTAGACTTCTTATACCCACTTTAGAATTAAGAAAAGTGAAAGAGATGTTATATAACTTGCGCAGGGAATAGAGCCATGGTCTGACCCCCTAAGTCCAGTAGCAAAGCCTGTACCATCAACCACTAGGCTAAACCATCTGCCTTATTAAACCTGTCACCTGAACACAGGTGGACCTGAGAAGACAGCAGGCCCAGCAAACCCACAGGTCTTGTCTGCCAGCCTGTGACGCTTCGTGCCATGAGCCGCAGCCCTCAAGCGAAAACTGCATGAGCAGGTCTGTGGTGTCACCACACGGACACCTGCTTCTTCTGGGCCAGAAGCAAGAAGAAACTTCCGGCAGCTGGCAAAGGTGAACTCTGTCTGGAATGTGTCAACAACTGAGCTTCCCAAACTCACACAGGTAGCTGCTCAGCTTCCTTTCTTCCATTTTCTCCTTTTAGAATATGTCTGCTTCATGCATGTCCTTCTGCCCACAAACTGCCAACTTTTTTTTTTTTTTTTTTTTGCGGTACTGGGGGTTGAACCCAGGGCCTCGCGCCTGCATGCTGTGCAAGTGCTGGATCACTGAGCTGCACCTCAGCCCAATTTTTTTACTTTTTGAGACAGGGTCTCACTAAGTTACACAGACTGCCTCTGGTCTTGAACTTGCGATCCTCCCGCCTCCACCTCCCGAGCCGCTGGGATTACAGGCATGCGCCACCACACCCAGCCAAACCGCCAACTTTCTGATACCTCAAGCCCTCACCGACCCATTCCTTAAGTGAGATGTCACTTTACAAAACTGCCTAGCTAAGCAATTGGTTTTTCTGCCTCCTTTATGGGATGAAATTTTCCCTACAATTATCATACACTAAAATACACTTGAGCCTGCAGTGGTAGCCCTGTGGCATCTGATCCCGTCAGATCTTGGAAGCTAAGCAGGGTCAGGCCTGGTTAGTACCTGGATAGGAGACCGCCTGGGAACACCAGACTCTGTACGCTTGGGAGAAGGACCTGGCAACCCCCTCCCAAAAATCAATCTGCCATCGAAAACCCTACGAACCGCAGAGAAGTACTGACAATAGTGTTTCCCCTGTTGTACAGAGGGTTGCTATGAGTCAGATACTGACTCGATGGCACCTAACAACAACAAAACAACAAAATACACTTACTATAAAATACACTCACAATAGGCCTGGCACTGTGGCACACCGCCTGTAATTCCAGCAACTCAGGAGGCGGAGGCAGGAGGATCACAAGTTCAAGGCCAGAGATAGTCTGTGCAACTCAGAAAGACTCTGTCTCAAAAAAAAAAAAAAAAAAAAAAAGAGGCTGGGGGTGCAGCTCAGTGGTAGAGCACTTGCATAGCGTGTGTGAGGCTCTGGGTTCAACTACTTAGTCCTGAAAAAATAAAAACCTCACAATAGCTCTTGTACGTCCAACAGCGATGCGGCCCACATCCTTCCTCTTCACTCGCCCACCCAGGTGGATAAGGTCCACTCCACTTCAAAGACCAGGAAATGCATGCTGGCAGAAGTTGAGCGATTCACCCAGAAACACACAACTGCAAGAAATGGAGCAGAGCCTCAAGCCTAAGCTGACTGCTGGCACAAGCCGGCAGAATGACAGGGCATGTGATCCTGCCTGGCACTGATGATTTAGAACCAGCGTCTCTAAGACCCAGTTTTTATCAAGGATATCAAATGCAATTAGACTACAGAATTCTACATGGTCAGGTGACTTGAGGACCAGTTAAGAAAATGCCAAATTAGGCACGAATTGCTCTTTTTATGATCATTTGACTGGCTCTGATGCTCTGGAGATGCACTTTGGAATGTGCAGGAAGGGGAGAAGCTCAAGGAATGGATGATATGAGGTCTGGGTGCTGATGTGCAATTCCAGAGGCGTGGCAGTTACGTGAGTGCCACTTGCATCATCTCACAGCACCATGGGGTGAGCGCTGCCACTGTAAATCCACCTAACTCTGGGTGCCTGGCACAGCCACGGAATGTATTTCTCTCCTGGCCTTATTTAAAAGTAATTTTAAAGAACCACCAATGAACTGCTTATCTTAGGTAAAATAAGAAAAAAAAAAAAACTAGAAACAACGCAAACATTAGACTGGCCACATTAAATTGACCAATGCATTAACTCAGTGGAATAATATACCCAGGTAGATTAAAAAATGGTTAACATTTACAGTGGTAAGGGAAGGTGGTAGACTGAAAAATGATGGGTGAAAGATTCTAAGAACAGTATATAAAAATATGTTGAACAAATTCAGTGAAAAGCTGCATGTTTTTATGGGAGTTAGAATTTTTTGCTCACTATAGTTTTCTTTAGTAAGATATAAACAACATCATAGGGAAAAAAGGCTCTTACATAAAAATAGGCTCAATCATACTCATAATTAGAGAAATGTGAATGAAAAATGTTCTGCCAGCCTCATTTTCCTCCCACGATGTTATCAGAGCCCCCAGACCTGATGCTACCCTTGTGAGTGTGGCCAGGGAGCACCACCGTCTCACACTTCTTGGGGCTATGTGGCTCAGCACCCCGGAGGGCAAGCAGAAGGTCACTATCTGATCTCCAAATGCACCAAACTACACCCAGCAAGTGCCCTTCAAGGACTGCTCCCAACAAGCACACTCACGCAGGAACAAAATGACAAACACACCCGTTATTAGCTGTGGCATTATCAGTAGTCACCAACGACTGGAAACAGCCTCAGTGCCTGGCTATTGGCAGACAGGTTAAACACATTCTGGTGCTCTCAGACAATGACACGCTGGGAGCCACTGGAAAGACGGCGGCGGTCGCACGCACATCAGCACAGAGCCCCGCCTCGCAGGTGGAGTGAGCAGTCTGTCAGGGAAGGAAAAGAAAAGGGAAAGCATCTATTCCCTCAGATCTGCTCATGTGCACACACCATATCTCTGGAACTGGGGACACTAGTCACCTCCAGGGACCCAACTGGGTAGCTAGGACAAGACAGAAGGGACACACACGGTTTCAACTTCTGTATTTGGAACCAGCTGCGTATGTACCACTGAGTCAACGAACTACATTAACTGAAAATGCATAAATTTTGTTTCCTTTGGTCACTGTCCTTCTTTTTCTTTCAATTAAAAAATGTCAGTGAAATGCATGCTTGGGTTTCGATAAGGCCTCCGCGTGCTCACCTCTCCGTCCCCTGCCCACCCCTACCTCGAACACCTGGACCTTCATGGCGTGCCGCTCGTCCTGCTCACCCGCCTTCCTCTTCAAAGTGTCAACCTCTTTTCAGAGTGCAGCAGAGTGCTCCATCTCACCATCAGGCAGGTTTCGCAGCGACCTGGGAAGAAAGGGTCACACATGTTCAGATGCTGCCGACCAGAGCCCGACCATCCTAAAACATAGTTCTTGAACTAAGCCTCACCGTAACTCACTGTCCACAAGGCTCTGGGCAAGCCACAACTCAAATCTGTGTAACATAAACTGATGTACGCAGACCGCAAACACTGGCCAGGAGCCTGAGAGTCATCGTCGTGATGAGACCAGCCAGGGCTCCGAGTCCCTCCTCGCCTATGAGCGGGACAGCCATCTGACAGCTTAGATCAAGGGAAAACTAGGAGTTGAGCAAATGCCAGCTCAGTCCCTTTAAAGACATCTACTCAGAGGTGCAGCACATTAAGCTGAGACATTTTGTCACAGCCACATTGGGTAAGACAGTTAGCAAAGGAAAGTATGTCAGAAGGTCTGCTGAAAGAAAAATCTGCAGCACAAAAACAAAATACCCACTCAGATTATAATGACAGATGTCCAGCCCTGCTTCCCCCACTACCCACAAAACACTGTGAGCCCACGTTACCATCTCCAGACTCAACAAGCATGGATAGCAGCGCACAGCTCTGTATAGTTAGATACAGCACAGCTACTGTTTCATAGTCCCTAGCTTTTTAACCACCCAAAGCATGCCCATTTGCATATCCATCATTCCTGGTCTTCAAAAAGGGAGAAGAACAGCTCTTCTAGAAACCATCACACATTGCCACCTAGAAGTGAGCCAAACATGGCTCTACTGACCCGTTCACTTCACTGTAACTGAATGGATAATTTCTAGAAAACCATGGCCCATTATAGTGCATCTACACACTAAATCTAGAGGATACTTGCCCTGCAATATCAGAATACGACCAAATATGCTTGGCCCCACTCCCAACCCCATGACTCACTGAAATCTCCAAGACCTGTGTTCCTTGGGATCTTTGAGAAGATTCCCCTCCTAGGGTCTGGGACCCCCACCCCCCGACACAAACATGCTATGATTTTTTTTTTTCTCTTCTCTAGGAAGAAGCAGAAATTAACAGACAGTGACTATTATTCTTAACAAGGTAAGACAAATCCTATGGCTTCTTCTAAGATAACAGCTCCAGCTGGAGCAAGGAAAAAGAATCCTGGGGTGGCCACAAGCCCTTTGTTGAAACTGCATTTTAGCTGGAAAATGGTGCTGTGTGATAATTTCTTCAAAGAACACCCTCTTTTGTTGTAGAAATTATGCTTATTTTCTTTTACTTGTTTCCATAAAGGAAGAGGAAGAAGCCTGTCAAGCAGAACCCAAAATAAGGTCTAAGGGAGAATTGTGATTAGCTGTCACCACAGACCCTTAATTCCACCTCTGTGTGAAGGAACAAGGGGGTGACATGAGTCCATACACGAGTTCACCCAGGCAGATGTGCCCCACCATCTCCCCCAGGCAGACAACCTCGTGGAGCTCAGACACTTAGTGGAGAATCGCAGGCATCCCTTTGCTGAGCACCCCAGGGCCAAGACAGGCTCTGGCAGTGGAAAAGCTCAATGTCGGACAGTCATAGGGTGGCACTGTGGCCAATACCAGGTAGAATTTAGCCCTGGTTTCAACAAGGAAGTAAAGAGTAACAAAACACTTTGCCTTCTCAGTGTCTACAACTGGGCTTTCCGCCAGGTCAAAGGAATGCAAAGTATCCTCTTGCCCTAAGCATCCCTGATTTGGACAAACTTTAAGGCAAGTTTTGGAGTGCCTGGAACATGGTAGATAGGCCCTCAAGTAAAAGTCATCAAAAGATGGCCTCAGGAGCAGGGAAGTGAGAGCTGGGGGCCATGGTGTTTCTTCCTGAGGTGATAAAAAAGGCTCTAAGGTTGACTGTGGTGATGGCTGCACATATTTGTGAATATATTAAACACCATCAAATTGAACACTTTAAATGGGTGAGTTATAGGGTGTGTGAATTATGTGTCAATTAAGCCCTGTTTTTAATAAAGAACTAAAGACGGCTTTTCCAAATCCTTACTCTGTTCTAAGGTGGTGCTGTGACTGTTAGGCTTTCACTCCTTGCTTATATGCAAGCAACAAATCTACTGAAGTAACACATCCCACACAAAAAATAAGAAGTCACCAGTCACAGTTCTGCAAATAAGGCACAATTTCCATCATATGTCACAGTCCCTGTCCCAGAACGTCAGAGAAAAAGACTATCCCTCAGCCTGCAGGGTGGAGATACCTGTTCTCTTCTTCAACTCATCCTTCCTATCCATCATGGCCACGATGGCTTGCCGAAGCTCACCCGAGGGGAGAGAGCAAAGTCAAAGTTACTGGGCAGATCTTGCCTGTTACCTGCCCCTCACCGCTGTGGATTATGTGCCATTAAGAATGGCTTGTCTGGGTAGTTTCCCTGATTCCTTGCAAGAATAATTCCTGCATGGCCTAAGAGAGCCACTGGCTTCAGTTGATCGCTTTCATTTGCCACACCAAACGGAAGGGCAGGCAGGATGAGAGTAAGTAAGCCTATGATTTTTTTCTTGGTGAACATCCTCAGCCTGGAATATTTGTATTTCTAAGTCATTGCTCCTGAACCACTCTGATTTAAACAGGGATTTATTCCCTATTACAGCTGTTTATCAACAGAGACAACAGATGAAGTGACACTTGGGTGCGTGTTGGTACAGGAAAATTTCCTATCTTAAACAGAAATGGAACCCAAGGACATATAGAAAAATACTATATAGTGAAAGAGAAGACTTGGATGGGAAACTTAGATGGGAAGGGGGGAGGAGGGAAACATAGAGGAGGGTAAGGGGTAACCTATATGAATAATGCTTATCAAATTGCATATATGAAAATTGTCACAATGAAAAGCATGTCAAAATGAATCACATTATGATGTACATTAAAAATTTCTAATAAAAAAAAAAAGAAATAGTGACTACAGTTTAAAAAGACACCTGGCTTTCCTGCACTGCCTTCTATGGTGAGTACAGAGGGGACACCATAAGGGCTTTCATCCATACACAGTCCACAGGAGCTACTCTTCTGGCACCTCCAGAAGAGCACACACAGCAAAGCACACACAAGACAAAACCACAACCTTAAATTCAACACGCACCCAAGTTTCCTATCTTCATCAAAGTTAATTATTATCACTGTGCACATGTGGAAGCCATTATCAGATCACTTGGTCAGATTCAAATTCAGGAATTTCTGAATTTCTCCTAGAGAGCCAGTATTGTTTTGTCTAGTTCCTTTAATGGACCCTGTGAACTAATTTCCCTCTTAAGATTGTATTTTAACTGAAAACACTGTTAATTTGTAGAGAGGAAAAAGGTACATTATTTATTCCTTTGATGCCATGGTCATGAAAAAACAACAAAAACATCCAATATGTTATTGAAGACACACAAGATAAAGCCTCTCCGGGCTTCCTTGTCGGGGGAACCCCGTGGAGGTGGCCGCTGTCCACTGTGGACACAGGCTTGAGGAGCGGCTCCTTTGTTCCAGGGCCCATTTGATTCTCAAGTTCCCCCCAGGGTCTTCTTCCCAAGGGAGCTCTTGGCTGCCCGAACCTCACCTGGGTGCCAAGGGATAGGATTGTTATCACAACATGGGCAGGAAGAAGTGGGATCTCCTGCTAATCAAAGAGACTGGACTCTGTCAGGGGCCCCTGTCTGCTGTCTCTCTCTGCCCGAGGCGGCCCATCTCACTTACACTAATGAACTTCTCGCACTGGCTCTAAGGGGGATAAGCAGGCGACAGGTAACATATCACAGCGCAGGCATCTCCACTGCCAGTGAGCTCAGGAAGGGGGACCCTGGACTGCACGGCACTGGCGTGTCATCCTGTCAGGCCCTCAGGCCCTGGGCTCTGCAAGCCTCTCCCAGAGGGAACTGCACGTCACCATGAGCACGATGCTGGGACACTTGTGTTCATCATCCCAAGCACCCAGCCTCCTTCCCTGGCCTGGACAGCAGGGACTCACTCCGTCCAGTCCAGTGGCCTCCTGAGGGACTGTCCAGAGTGATTCCAACGGCACCACTTTGGCCCCCTCCACTGGCAGAGCCTCTCTGCTAAGATAGCAGTCTGATGAATGGCATTTCATGGATTTCCTGGCCAGAACCTGTCTTTCCACATTTATCCCCCTCTCACAACCACATAAAACCCAACTAATCTGTTCAGGCCCAAACGAAAACACTCCTCTTCTGAGAAGCCCTCTGTGATTCCCCTAACCCTGCAGCACATTACACTTGTGCAATACCTAGTCACCTGACTGCCCCCACGTGCGTACCACTCCTTAAAAGCACACTGCATGTTATGCATCTTGCTGTCTGCAGAGTTCCTCCACACTGAGTGCTTCATCAAGGGGTATGGATTTGAATCTGAGAATTGAGTGACCAGGGAGGCCACTCCTATCAAACCTCTGTTGTTGTTAGGTGCTGTTCAGTGGGGTCCAACTCATAGTGACCCTGTGTACAACAGAACAAAACACTCCCCGACACAATGCCATGCCCAGCACTATGTCAGTGCATCTCTGTCATTCACAGGGTTTTCCATGGCTGACTATTTCAGGATTGTTTTTCAGGAGTGGGCTGCCAGGTCTCTCTCCAGTTTTTGCAGTGCTGGGGATTGAATCCAGGGCCTCAGAGCACACAGAGCAGCACGCTACCAACTGAGCTAAAAACCCCAGCCCCTCCTAACTCCTATCACATCTATATTTCCAAGGGCAAAACCAGCAGATGTCATGGAGTGAGCCCTTTCCACGTGCCTGGTGGTGCTTCAGCCCCCACAAGCCTTGTTTATTCTCACAACTGCCCGATGAGGGCCACCAACACCACAGAACAGGAAACAGAAGTCATGACAGTCCAGGCGGGAGCCCCAGTAGCCATGGAAACCCTCTGTAGAGCCTAAGATCACAGAAATGGTCTGGGCAGGTTTAAGAGCTGGAGAGGAATATGGCGCTGAGGTGGGCGCATGTGAAGGGCGGGAAGAGGGTCAGACAGGCATCCTCCCAGCTTCCATTCTAGTGACAGGAGTAGGGTCTAAGGAGAGCTGCTATCAACAGACTCAGGATCCAGGGAATCTGAGCTTAAACCCAGCTCAGGCACTCAATGGATGGTAACCCTGAACGGGTTCCTGCCTTGGCAAACCACAAGATGGGCTAATGCTGCACTCGCTGCAGGATGGCTACAGCTCCCACACCACGCACATGCTGCAGGGAACGCAGGGTGGTGAGTCAGCGTTCTGGATTTTCAGAGTCTACTCTGGACTCAGGTCCCAGGTTCAAATCTGAGCTCCATGCCTGAACGCCTGTGGGCAAGTTACTGACCCTCTCTGAGTGCCAACTCCCTTCTATAAGATGAGATGTTAACAGTCTCTATCTCATAAAAGTGTTGTGAAGAGTCGATAAGGTAAGGTGCAAGCAAAATGCTTAGGACAATGCCCGGCACACAGCAGCATTTACCAGGTATTACTCATCGCTATAATTGACATCTTCCCCTGCAACAGCAGGGGACGGGAAGGTGGAAACAAGATAGCAGTGATGGCTCTCGGGTACAGGTCTTTTATACTGAGCACATTTGCAGGAATTATGGGATTTACTGAGCTCCTCTGCACCTTGACCTTGGGAAATAAAAAGGAATTTTTTAAAGTGCTCTATAGCCTAGAGCAGCAGACTGGATAGCTTAATTTTCTCAAGTGTCAAATGAGATCACCACGGGCAATGTAGGCAACCAGCCCAGCCTGTGACAGGCCACTGGGAAGAGACCAAGTGAACATCTGGATTCTGGGACTTTGGGGCCCTGAGGGAGAAGTCCTGAATCCTGTCACTCGGACCTGGACACTGAATGCTTTCCATTCCTTGAGGAAAGCCTTAGAGGGGAACAGCTTCCCAGGACGACCAGAGACACACAATGTCCATCTGGCAGGAACAGCCTCCGGTAGCCACAGGAGATCTCAGCTAGCAGCTCACCTTGCCGAGACCCACAACCACTGCCCAGAAGCCACCTGTGGGAAACAGCAGATGACCACACCATCAGCTTGACACTACCCCTCCTGACCCTGCACTGGGCGTTTCCCGTCTCCTGGAGGGGGCACCTGGATTTGCCTCCACATCAAAATGACAGCTAACGCTTAGGAGTGCCGCCAAAGCAATGCTCTGGTGGCAGGAACCTTCTTAAAAACCCCTCACAGAAAGAAGGGGTGTCAGCAGGCCCCCTGCCTTCCACAGGCTTCTGCGGCACCTTTGTGCTCACGGAGGAAAAGGACACAGACCTAGAACTCTTTCGACAGGCTTTAGAATGAACCCGTTTTTACTGGCTGCCTTGTGACTTTCCTTGGGCAGGAGAGCCAGTAGATAACATGGGAGTGATTTCCATACATCACGTAAATGTTATAGTCCACTAATCGCTAATAACACCCACAAGCAGAGGTGCTCCCTAACTTGTCATTTTCTCTCCTCTCCTCAGCACCGCGCAGCCCACTGTTCATCTAGTCTGTACCATCATGGTTTTCTTCCTCTTTATTACCTGCCACAGAACACATTTCCAGTGAAAACAGAACAGCGTTTCTGAACTGCAGGCTCTGCAGAGCCTGGCTGAGCCAGGCTGTCCCTCACCTAAGAATGAAAGGCAAATGGCCATCCATCTCAAAATCGGCTCTATGCTTGGCTGCAGAGGACTGAACTGCAAATCCAGTCAGATACACAGGAGAAGGTGAACTTCAAGTATTGGAGATTGGCCTGGGATAAAAAGCAGCACTTCAAATCACCATGGAAAGGATGGATTCCTTCGGAAGTATTGCCAGGGCAAGGAACCATTTTGGTAGCAAAATACAAGGCTAAAATCTCTGCTTCGCCTATGTACTGAAATAAATTTCAGGCAGAATGGCATTTAAATATGTGAAATGAGGCAATCAATACTGTATCAGTGTGTGAACAAACATTTATGCAACCTCTCAACATGAAACCAAAGAACGAGCTCACTGCAGAAATGACGGTTTTGCTACCGATCTGTTTCCGTGTCTGGACATCAGGGCCAATCTGACAAAGATGAACTGGTGCAGTGTGTGTGGAAGCCATAAGCTCCTTGGAGCAGCAAGGTGGCAGTGTAGAAAGCAGGCAGGCTTTCCAATCAGATCTGTGTTCCAACCCAGATTCTGTGTCTCAGCTCTGGGACCTGGTGGAGGAAAACCACTCTGCCTGTCAGCTCCCTCAGTGGGAGAAATGTGGCCAAGATGCCAACCTCCCAAGACAGCACAGAGGTCAGTAAGATTCCTACAGGAACACAGCCTCGATCAGCCGGTCCCATACTATCCACACATGCTGCTCACACCTGCCATAAGGCTCATACAGCCTGAAATATTACCACCCACACGCTCTTCCTCTGCTCCCATTCCCCAACCACCCCCACCTCCAATTCAGAGCTTGGGGAGAACACTCTGTGGTTAGGTTCATGGCCCCTGACACTGGAACCATCAGTGTAGGCCACTGGCTATGCCCAGACTGCCAGGAAAGTAAGAGTGTAGCTGACTCAAATCGGAGCCACTCAGAGTCTTCCGGAAGTTCTGGAAGGTCCGCCGCCTCTGACTAGAGAAAGGTAGGAAGGTGGAAGTGGATGCAACTGGCCAAAGAGCACTGGGTTCTAAGTTGCTCCCCAAGTCCATTTTCTGAAAGCCAATTTGCCAAAAGTTCAATTTAACAAACGTCATCTTAGTGACGTTTCTCATTAAGTTGTGCGTGCTGCCTCTAGCCTTGATCTTGTGATCCTCCTGCTTTTGCCTCCCAAGGTTTTGGGACTACGGTGTGTACCACCACACCTGGCGTACGCTGTCCTTAAAGGACTTAAACCAGGCCAAGGACAATTTGCCGTGGTTCTTTTGTCACCAGGTAGTGGGGCCTAGGGAGGAGAAAAGGCAAATGCTGGCCGGAAAAAGCTCACCAAGCAGAGGTAGCAGCAAGCGCCCAGAGGGGGCATGGAGCTTGGCTGAGCACCAGGTGTCTGAAATGCCACATGCGTGCCACAATCCCTGAGGCCACACACTAGGCCACAGCCACACAGGAACTCAACCTTCACAAAGACTGCGCCACGGCCGTGAGCTCGCCAGGTGCTGACATGGGCCCTGCTACACGCAGGGGCCAGGATGGTGACCTGAGGGCAGCAGGAGCCAGGGCAGCAGGTGGACCGTGTGGCCAGGGGAATAAAGTGATCACATGAGAATGGGCCCAGAGCTCTCAGGCCCCTGTGACTCCCAATGGACCTCTCTGCCCTGCATTCTGAACCCAAGGCAGTCTTGCATCCTGGAACAACCCCAGTACTATCAACTGCACCCAGCCTTCCCTCAGCTCCCACCACAACTTGTGTCCATTTCCACCACAGCATGCTGTCTGTCCACAGTTGCTTATCTGCGGGGAGGGACCCCATAGCCCATGAGAACCTGGAGAAGAGGTGTCCCCGTGCCTGGCATGGGATCTGCCCACAGCACACACTCAAGACCTATCAAGCGCATCAAGGATCAGGTGAATAGCGAATTAATAGAAGGGTAAACGGCTGACTGCCGCCCGCTGCCAAAATGTACCTCTCAGCTCCAGGAACTGAGCGTGGAATGGGCTGGATAGAAATGTCAATTGCCTTTAATAACAAGTTCAAGGCCTCGCCAGAGAACACTAACCACCAGGTTCACAGCTGTAATTTCCTGCCCCACTGACAGAGACTTGGGGCCAAATTGAGCTTTTTCCATTATGTGTTTCCGGAACATGACACCATGGAGGGAGAGGAAGGAAGGGGCTGACAGACCCCTATGTGTCATTACCATGACCTAACGCCCAGGAAGCCTACAGAACCATAGCCCTCCTCCCTCACAGTGACCACAGGAATCCTCCATTTCAAAAGCATTGGGGAAGCAGGGAGCAACCCACAGGCCCCAGGGACCCCAGTGTGAACGCAGACACGGCACAGGCAGAGGTCAGCCCCCACCCCAACCCTGCCACAGATCCCGGGCCTCAGAGGTTGCTGTGGAAGGCAATGAACTGTGGCACAGACGGAGGGACAAGAAGCGCCCCATCATTAGCCATTACAGGTCCTGGTGGGGGCGGAATTACCCTGAGGCTAATTGATCTAACCTGCCCTCTTCAAAAGGAGAAAAGGGAAAGACAACTACCATGATCAGATGCGGCACATCTGGCCAGGGGCACACGCACACGCTCACGTGAATGTAGATCTATGTAATGACTCCCGGCTGTACATAGCGTCTTTCCCGGAGACCTCAAAGAGCCTTTGTAAACACTCCCCTGGGGCCCATACTCAGTTACATTTAAAGAGAGAACTCACAAGGGCACATGCATAGAAATAAAAAATGTACTTCTATGGCTATTTACCTAAACTACATCATCGTATTTCAAACTACACATCCTGCTTTTTATATCTTTGTCTGCCTACCCCTCCCTCTCCTTTTATCTCCAAGAGAAAGGGTAAACTATACTGAGCTTCAAAATGTAACTTACAAAATCAACCTCAGGCCCATTCTAGCTTTGTGTTCTGTTTCTCCCTCCTGCCTCCTCCTTCCCCCACCCTCCCAGGGCTTCTGGTTTCAAATTGTTAGGATGAGAAAGGAAAAAATGGCCGACCACCTTCCCAGTGCTCAGATGGCCAGCAGCTGCCATGCGCAGAATGTTTTCTGTGCGCTCAGCAATGCAAAAGGCACTTTCCATACACAATCTCATTGCACCGAGAAGCGAGTGTTACTACACCCGTACCCATGATATGGATGGGGGTACAGAGGCCCCAGGTCGCACAGCCAGGAAGGGGCAGGCTCCCTGGCCAGCTCACCCTGTGACGTGCAGGAGCCTGCCGCCCAGCGCAGGCTGCAGAGTGCCCTCAGATGCCTTCCAGCCAGTGGGGCACAGCACCAGCTCTCTCAGCTATCTGGGCATCGCTGGAAAAGCACAAGTCAGATGAGATGCTGTCTGGCCCCTCCCAGTTCAATAACCACTATTTGTACATAATAATAACCTGGAAGGGGAAAGGAACAGTTTGAGAAGCCATGGGAGCAGAATGGAAAGAGAAAGAAAACCACAAGGCTGGAAAAAAACCACCTTCCAACCTCTTGGTGAAGTCTAGATCTTGGTGAAGTTTTCTGTGCTCATAATTTTCTCACTCTCTCATTCGTGCTAGGTCTGCCTCCTCCCTCCCCAGCACACACAGTGTTTGTTTATAGTGACTTGTAGTGCAGATTCTTGAGCCAGGTGCCCCCAAAGCAACGGTGGATAGGGAAGAACAGTGAAGGCAAATGGTCCTCGGAGGGCTGTGGGCACAGAGGGAGTGGAAGATGGGCAGCCAGAGCAGCCACCCTCCCCTCGGGTCCACTGTCCCACGGGAGGGATGCAGAGCGCAGGCTGGTCCCGGTTCTGACACCTCACGAGAAACCGGAACTCACGTTATACAAACCTGAGTTTGAAATGCTTTTAGCTAACGGTTCTAACCACGCAGCCCAACTGATCACATTGTGGGCCGCCACGTTGAAACCTCCTGCCCTGAAGCTGGAGCTCCTGACCCCTCAGCAGCCTGACGATACCGAAGGCAAGCAGCACACATGTGCACAGGCTTTTCCCCGCTGCAGCCTTCTGCCTGATAATGGAGGAGGTCAGAAGCACAGAGCTGGGCAGGGCCCGAGCTGGCTCTGTGGAGGCAAGATATGAAGGAGGCACAGAATGGGGACAGTGACCATACGCCTGAGGGCAGCTCCCCCAGGAACCTCACGTGATGGCAGCAGGGCCACAGAGGATCCAGGTACGCTGGCCTACCCCCTTAGAAAGGGCTAGAAAAGATGGCACCTACGTAAACCAGAACTCACAGAAAGCAGTAACTCGGGTGGGGCGCTGGGGGTCTCTGCTTTTAATATTTTATACCTTTGCACATATATATCCTCATTTTGCACCAAGGGGTTAAGGAGTAGTCTGTACTATCTAAAGTGTAAAAAGACACAAGCAGCTTAGCCTTTCAGAGATATCCATCAAACTAAGAACAGAATGCTTTCAAGGTTGCTTTGAGCAGAAGCAAAATGAGTGAGTGAAAGACCTACTTGGTCTATTCAAAGAGGGAAAGCAGGTAGGTACCAAAATTGAGTTTTTAAAAATAATGTATGGAGGTGAAATTCACAAAAAATTAGCCATCTTCATCATTGTTTCAAGTTCTGAAACATATCTGTCCCTCTAAAATGAAACCCCTTACCTACTAAGCCGGTTCACCTCATCCCCTCTCCCTGCTGATGACCACTACTTTGCACTCTGTCTCTGTGATTTGCCCTTCCGGGTATTTCACATACATGGGATCATAATACTCAGTCTTGTGTGTCTGGCTTCCTTCACATGACACGATGGTCCCGAAGTTCGTCTGTGTGGAAGCATGCGCTTGTGCTTCACTCCTTTTTATGACCGAGTAGCATCCCATTCTGTGGAGAGATTTACGCACCGTTTATGCATTTGTTCACCTGCTGGTGGACGTTTAGACTAGTGTGAACAGTGCTGCCATAAACATCTGTGAACATGGCCTGGAGTCTCCGTCCCCAGTCCTCCTGCGTACGCACCAGGAGTGGAAATGATGGAACATATGGAGATTCTATTTAGCCTTCTGAGGACCTGCCAACCCATTTCCCACAGTAGGATATACAGTTTTGAAAGTCACTACATCTCACTTGCACAAGCATTCAGAGTTTATGTACTGGATACCTATGGCCCCCGCCATGCAGCCAGGCTGATTCTTACCATTTCACCACGTTCACTCCAAGTATTTGTTAACAATAAACCATTACAGATTTAGTTGAGAAGTCACTGTTAAGACTGGCACATTAGGGGGAGAGGGAAAGAGAAGGCAGCTGCTCCCCTGGTTCAGTGGGTACCCATGGAGAGATGGTACACCCTGCAGAAGACAAACCATCCCACTGCCTTCATGATGTGATCCTGCTTAGCACACCACACCAAACACGCACAGTCAAGTTAGAGAGATCGGGGACCAGCAGGAGCTGCTCTGAATTTCTGTGCCCAGTGCATGTCTTACCCCTTTGGGTAAGCAAGAATCGCAGCTGCAGGGGGCATGCTGACCAACACACCCCAGAGGCACTGGTATGGGCCCAAGTGTGAAACATGTTATGAAGCAAGGCCTCTGTGAGACACATTTGGCAGACACTGGAGAAGCACCTCAGTTAAAGTGACAAGAGGAATACAGGTGTCAAATAGATGGTGTCAGATAAATGTGAAGCCATGAGAAGCAGCAGTTACCTGCTCTCGCCTACAAAACAGCTGAATCAGTGGGTACCCATGGGGAGATGGTACACCTGCAAAAGACCAGTCCCCCACTGCCTTCATGACATGATCCTACTTAGCATACCACACCAAACATGCACAGTCAAGTTAGAGAGATCGGGGACCAGCAAGAGCTGCTCTGAATTTCTGTGACCAGTGCACATCTTACCCCATTGGGTCCCACCTCTGCCTGAGGTTTTGCCAGCCTGGCTTCCTGAAGCCCTGGGAATTATAACCCCAGGTAGACTAAGGAACCCACTTCCTGCCTTTGGTACTAGTAGAAGAGAAACCAGTCCCTGATGTAGAATGAGGTTCGCAACCAAGAGGAAAATGCCACTGATAGTACAGACCCTTCCCCACTAGTTCAGAAACACTACACAGCAGTTCTCTGGAATTCTACAATTTCCCAGATTTGCAGAAATTAATTGAAAGTAGACCCTTTCTAGAAAACAGCCTCTCCAGGGCTGACCAGCTTATCAGCATCCCTGATGCTCAGAGACCATCTCCATCAAGGGGCAGGAGAATAGCATCCCCTGCATCCTGCCTGGGCATCCCTTCTGTGTGCAAGAGCTTTGTATGCGCAGTGGCTCAGGGTGTGAGCGGAGGAAGCCACAGCTGAAGGAGGCCACAAGTCTGCCACAGCCCCCAGAGCTGCAGTATCAGCTCTGCTGTGCTGGGCTGCACGCATGGTGGGGTGGAGTGGAGTAAGCCAATGGCAAGGACTTGGCCTTGCCCCAGAGGACAGCCAGAAGGACAGGGAGGAAAGGCCACCGTCACGCCTTCCTCCAGCTCTGAGGCAGCAGATGGATGGCACTGAGGAGTGGCAAGTCTCCCTTCTTCACACCCTGAGCTCTGTTTTCTTTGTGATCAGACTGACTAGGCCCAGTGAGCCGCTGCTCACGGACCTCTAAGCCACCAACAGAACCTGACTAAGAGGGCAGGCCACCCACCTGAACCCCCACCAGGAAGGACCAGGTGGGGCCTCACTCACTGCCTGCAGCATGCCCAGCGTCACACAGTGAGTGGCATTTGGAGAAATGAACTCAGGCCTAAGCCCAAATCCTGGCCCCTCCTCACACCCGGCCGCAGCTGCATTCAGCCACCCAGGCTTTCCCTAAAAACCCAGGGAGAGGAGGGAGGGGAGAAGAAAAGCCTGTCTGCCACCTCTCTGGCTATTTTCCACCTTCCTCAGCCATGACCCTCCCTCACGAACTAGCCGACATCCATCTCCTCCAAGGAAGGCAGCACTGTGGAGACCCAGCCCGCTCCAAGTTCTCACCACTGCCTCCTGCCCTGGGCAACCTGCAATGCCACACACCATCCATTGGCTCATTCGTTTACCAACTATTCCACAGCTCCTGCTGTAGATCCCTCCCACAGCAGGACAGGCTAGTGGAGACGGACAAAAACAAAGGCAGAAAGAAATCATCACAAACAGAGGTGGTAGGAAGGAAAAGAAAAGAATAGGAAGGACCTCATTACATAAAGAGAGAGCAGCAAGAAAGACTGAAGATGAGAGTGAAAGTAGAAACCAAAAGGTGATTAAGAAGAGTGGGGACTGGGGTGACTCCTATTGACCTAAGCACAACCACCTTGGTTGTAACAACCACCTTGCTTGCCAGGTTACCCCGACACACACTCCAAAACCTACAGATAAAGTTGATACAATGGTGAGCTGAACACTGTGTGCCAGCCACTGAGGCCTACATTGTTCCTCAGCTGATGTCTGACATGTAGTAGTTTCTGAGAAAGCCCAGGTATGCACCATTATCTAGCTTAGCACAGTAGCCCCTTCTCCCTGTCTCGAGAGTGAGGATGCTCCTGTCTTGTCTCTGCTCAAGACATATTTGTGTCCCTAAGTTCCCAACAAACTGCCTTCTGTGTAATCCCAGATCTGTCTGCCTCTTCCGTGGGTTTCCCTGCACCTTCCACCTTTGGTGGACAGTTGTGGTACAGTGTTTTTCCAGAATGATGGGGGTCAGGGAACAGAACACTCCAAGGAGAAAGAAGGGCCTACCTCACCTCTCCAAAGCAAGAGGAAATTTGGCAAGTCTGAAGCACTGCCCAAAGGCCAGAGTGGCTGGAAAGGGACAGGGACACAGAGGATGGCAGGCAGGGGACACATAGCTCAGGCTGTGCAGGCTTAGCAGGAACTGGGGTTTGGCTTTATGTGTGGAAAAAGGTCAGGCAGGACCTGGCTGAGGAGGGAAGTGCACTGACCACTGGGAGTGGGCAGACAGGGGCGGGTGGGTGTATGTCATCTGTCCAGACCAACACCATCGCGCTGGAGAGAACCACCAGGCGGTGGGTCTCTTCCGCACTCCTGTCTCTAGGTGTTCATAGGAAGACGGGCCCAACAGGAAACAAATTACTGTCTGTTAGTATTGGGCTCATTTTTCCAGGCCACCTGACAGCCTTACAGGCTGATGCAGCAGACTCAAAGCCCAGAGGCGGGGGCAGACAGCAGCGCCTGTGTGAGGATACAGTGAGCAGCTTGGGCCATGTGTTTTAAAAGCCTGGCCATGGCCTTGCAGGAAGCCTGTCCTGTAGGTGTCTGGAAGACAGAGGGGCTCAAGCAGCAAGCCTGTCCCACCAGCTCCCCAGCAGGATGCTCTCCTTTCCTCATGCTGGACTCAGCAGGCCTACAGGTGGCACAGGAAGCTTGCCACCTCCATCAGGAGTCTATGATATGGGCCATCTCTGCGAAACCCACATATCTGGACAGAAGCAAGAATCTGTTTCCCATTCAACCCTTAGAGTGAGAAAATCTCTAATCACACTGACGCACGTGTGCTGTGTGGGCTGCAAGAGAACGCAAGCCCACAGGGCGGAGCGGCTGCCCACTGCCGTGAAGGTGGCACTGGCTGAGCAGAGGCAAATAAACAATGCCCCGCTTCCATCTTCCCCAGGCAGGGACGCAGGGAGGAGCTGTCTGAGACGGGCAGCTTCAGACCCACGGGGATCAGCTCTGAGCCACTGCCCACCCAGCTTAGCATGGATGCTAAATAAGCCCAGCCGATCAAGGGGCAGCCCCTAGGCTGCTCCACAGGACCTGCAAACCCCACGCTCACTCCGCAACATTTCTCCTTGCAGGGCTAAGGAAACAGGAAGCCACAGAGGTTCACTGGAGCCCCTTCCGGGAACCTGCAGAAGTCTGAGGGGCTGGGCTTCTCCGTGCAGCACACGGCAGCTCCTACTGGCCATGTACCCTGTATGTCACGTGGCAGGAGCTGCCTGGTGCTCAAGGAGGAACCCACATGAAGGCCATTCAGACTATACAGCAGAAAAGCCCCCACCAGTGCACAGAAGCATCTTGGTGAGAACCGAGTGAGGCCACGGGGTCAGCCTAGGTTCAAATCTTGTTCCAGCAATCACCAGCTACATAACTCAGAGTAACTGACTGAAACCCCCTGATGCCCAGTCACAGCATCTGGGCAAAGGGACATGGTTGCCCAACTCCCAGGGTTGCCCTGGGCATTACGTGAGTGGTAGGCTATGGGAGCTACTGCCTGAAGGGTGCCTAGACACAGTAGATGCCCAACAAGCTTGGGGGCCTCTGACCCTTTTCCTAAAAGAAGTGTTAACAACACTTCCAAGACGCGAAGGGTTGGGGTCCAGAGCAGAACCAGCATCCAGGAGCCATGACCTCTTCCACTGCACCTGCTGCTGTGGTCACCATGGCATCGTGGTTTGAACATAAAGTGTCCCCTCAAAGGTCGCAGGCTTTAACTTTTGGTCCCCAGCCAATGGCGCTGTCCAGGGAGGTTGTGGCATTTGGGGAGGTGGGGCTTTGGTGGAAGTCGCACCCTGAGGGTGAGCCTTTGGAGGTTTGTACCCCAGACCTACAGCCCAGCTTTCTCTCTGTTCCAGTGGGCCATGCCATGAGTTGTCCACCACAGGCCCAGCCCCTCCCGCCAGGCCTGCCCTGCCACCGTTACGCACTGATTGTATGACCACGAGCTCATATTTGTAAGTTTGTTAGGGCTGGTTTTTCTGCTACAGCAAAGACAGCTGACCAACGCATGTAGCCAAGTCCGGCCCAGGCACCCTTGCCTCACAGAAGTCACTCATCAAGGCTCCCCACGGCCTGGCAGAGCACTTGCCACAAGGAGGGGCAAAGGACCTGGTGGCCCAGCCCTGATGGCATGGTGGCCTCCTCCCCACCTTCAGTCCCGCCCCTTCCCCACCTCCATCCAGGCTTCTCACAAGTGCCAGGCAAGGTCAATAGCTAGTAACTTCCTGTCTCACCAGGAGGGCTTATCTCATCCCCAGGACTGTCCTGGACAGCCTGGCCTTGGGATGCTGGGCCTTCCTGCCATCTCAGCCACAGCGGCATAATTACCCTCTCTGGGATGGCCAACAGCAAATGCTACATCAACAAGAAAATCTCTGCAGTCCAACGCTGACCTTTTCGTGATTCTCCTGTTTTTCTAGCAATTCCTAATACATTTCTAAGTCTCATTCCAGAACTGTCCATCAATCCTTGGCCTAAAAAAAAAAAAAAAAAAAAAAAAAAAAGGTCAGAGCCAAATTCATTTCACAGTTTCATGAGTACCTATTCCTATCACTTAAAACAGCGTGGTCGATCCCTCCAAGGCAGGGTCTTCATTCCCGGTCAGGAGCACCTCCCTGCAGAGGCTGAGGCTCAGGCACCAGCAGAGGCTGGCCGTGGGTGGGGGCAGTGAACAGACCAGAGTTTCTCATTCCCTGTGCATCACTTTCACTCTCCCGTGCTCACTGACCCACGGTTACTCAACACTCACACAGCGCTGACATACGGACAGTCCCTGATTTACAATGCTGCAAAGGTGATGCACGTTCAGTAGAAAAGACTTCAAATTTTGATTTTTGATCCTTTCGTGGGCTAGTGTTATGGGGTACGACAGTCTCTCGTGATGCTGGGCAGTGGCTGTGAGCCAGTTCCCAGCCAGCCACGCAATCAGAGGAAAACAGCCAGGACTCAACAATGATGTGTGGCTAAGCAATGGCATTTGGCAAGTTGGTTGTATGAAGTGCTTATAGTTGTTCAACTTAGGATGAGGACATAACCCCTTGTAACTCAAGAAGCATCTTCATGCTGCAGGATGAGAAGAGAGGCAGGAGCCCTAGCCCTGTCCTCAAAGAGCGTGCAGACATGTCAGGGGAGGCCAACAGGCAAACAGTCAGCACGGAGAGGAGCAGAGATGTTACTCAAAGTCTACTGAGTGAGGAGGGTCAAAAAATGCGTCCTGGGCTGGGGATGTAGCTCAGTGGAAGAGGTCTTACCTAGAATGAGGCTCTGGGTTGAAGATGATTTTTAAGTTTGTTTTTTTTTAAAGAAAGAAATGCTTCCTTATAGGAAAAATACTCACACACAGGCTCAAATAATGAATAACTAGCCCCTCAAAAGTAAGTCCCCCATACGTCCATCAGCTTGCTATGTTATGGAAGTTTGTGTGTTGCTATGATGCTGAAAGCTATGCCACCGGTATTTCACATACCAGCAAGGCCAGACTAAGAAAGAATAGAGAGAAGGACCTGACAGCCCACTCCTGAAACAATTAACCATTGAAAACCTGTGAATAGCAGAGATGTACTATCAAATATAGGGCCAGAAAATGAGCCCTTAGGCTAGGAGGCATTCAAGAGACAACTGAGGAAGAGTCACCTCCTCAAAGTAGAGTGGACTTTAATGATGGAAATGGAGTAAAGCCCTTGGGACCACTTTTTGCTGATGTGGCACAACTCAAAATGAGAAGAAACACAGTGACTGCAACAATGGGCTCAAACATAGAAGATTGTGCGTATGGCAGAGTATTAGGGAGGATTTCATTGTGTTGTATGTAGGGTCACTATGAATCGGACCCAATTCGATGGCAGC
Organism: Pedetes capensis; assembly: GCA_007922755.1. Classification (NCBI taxonomy): domain Eukaryota; kingdom Metazoa; phylum Chordata; class Mammalia; order Rodentia; family Pedetidae; genus Pedetes; species Pedetes capensis. The sequence continues at coordinate 39,839 of VMDO01005434.1, read as the reverse complement.
TAACAACAACAACAATGAAAAATGAGTAAGCCCCACCAGGCAGAGATGATTTAGTGGGTGGGACAGGTCAGTTGGGACTGGGAGGACCTGACACCAAAGGCTTTCTAAAGCAATGGCTACTACCTGCCTAGAGCTGACTGTCCTGCAGAAAAAGCCAGTTGTCACAGAGGGTCTGATTTTTCTGCTCAAGTCAAGTGGTTTTTGTTGATTGTTTTTATGCATGAAAATCTCCCAATTGTTCAATGTAGGCAACTAGTTTTTTAAAAAAACCTTTTCTATACTTCGCAGCCCAACAAAACATGTGTATGCTGGATGTGGTAGCACACACCTGTAATCACAGCCCTTGGGAGGCTGACAGAGGAGGATCATGACTTCAAGGCCAGATTGGATTACATAGAGAGATCCTGTCCTCAAAACAAAATAAAACAAAAAAAGCAAATAACACCAAAAATGTAAAAAATAAAAAAATAATCAACCCTATGAGGGACACCACTTTGAAACCAACAGATATGAGCAATCCAAAATCAAAGAACCATGATGTAGAATCAAGAGGACTGTGCAGTGTTCTTGTTTCAAGAATAAGAACAGGCAGGAGAGGAAGCTGTGGTGTGAGCTGAGGCTACTCACGGTACACCTTGCACTGATCTCAGAGGGGGTGGGCAACCTCTGAAGCATTGTTCACATGCCACTTACCATGGCAGTTATGTGAATCTGCATGATAAAGTTTCTTATTACTACACATACCAGCTCGTATGAAACCTGGTGACATCCAAATCAGGTCTGTACCATGTCAGTGTCCTGGTCCTGACATGACTGTGGTTCTGTAAGATGCCGCCCTTTGAGGAGGCTAGACAGAGTACCTAGAAACCCTCTGTACTATTTTTGCAACTTCTTAGGAAGCTTAAATTCTTTCAAAACTTTTAAAAAAGACATCCATTTTTTTAAAAAAGCATCCGGGTCAAACTGACCAGCATGTTCTCACTCACGGAGCAGGTGCCGGCTGCCCCACACATCCATTTCCCTCTGCTTCCTGAATAACAGAACCTTCTTGGCTGGCTATAGGACCACTCAGAGCAAAGGCCCCCTTCCCTGGCAGCACTGCATCTACAAGTGGCCACGTAACTAATTCCAGCCAAGGAAAGGTCAGTGGGAAGTCTGGAGTTACACCCTTTAAAAAGGGGGCCACACCTCTCCTGTGGCGGAAATGTGAATGTGAGGGACACATGGACAAGAAGGACATTCTAGAAATGACAGCGCTGAGTGGGGCTATAGCTCAGGGCAGTAAGGTGCTTGCTTACAATATGTGAGGCCCTAAGTTTAATCCCAAGCACAGTGAGAGTTGGGCAGGGGGGACATAGTGACCAGATAAGGGGGACTGGGTCCTAAACTGCCTCAAATAAAATCCTTTCTCGCTTGTTGTTGTTGTTAGGTGCTGTAGAGTTGTGTCCGACTCATAGCAACCCTCATAGGGTTTCAGTGGCAGATTGTTTTGGGATTGGCTTGGGAGTGGGTTGCCACGTCCTTCTCCCATTTTTGTGGTGCTGGGAATCGAACTCGGGACCTCAGAGACTGCAGAGTGGTGCTTTACCAACTGAGCTAAATCCCATCCCTTTTCTCGCTTAGGCCAGTGTAATTTGGGAGTCTTTGCTGCAGCAGCCTGAGCAACAACCTGCCTAATGGCTGTTGCTCAGGAAAAGCAACATGGGCCTCACGAAGGTGGGAGGATTTTTGTCCCATTTCTCAGCCCACACAGGCCAGGGACAAGCAAAAGAAATGGACAGCAGCCAAGCCTCTCGGGTCCCCAGTGAAAGCATCTTGTCATAAGCTATGCTGCTCAGAACCTCTCCCTCCGCCCTTGTGCTAGACGGAGGCATCAGCTCCATCTCTCCAGAGAAGCCAAGAGTTAGCAACGATGGATGGTGCAGGGACAGGCAATCACTCTTCATCCACTGGTACTTGAGGCCGACAGCACCCACTGCTGAGCTCTCTATTCAATAAGGCTGGGGTTCCTGGCTCTCCACTTCTCAAACCCAATCACCTGAGCTTAATAACAGCACAAAGGGAACTTTGCAAAACTCTCCTCTCCAGAGGAATGGCTCCACTTCAAGGAATGTGGCTCAGGCTGTGACGGGGCCATACGATGAGCCCAGAGGCATATGGGAAGAAGGCGGAGGGCTGAGAGTCCCCAGAAATATGAACAGCACCACCTCCAGCTTTCAGCTTTCCATTATTAACGCAACACCTGAAAAAAAAATCTTTTGCTGTAAGTCATCAGCGCTACTTATAAAGAAAACAATGTCGTTTAGACCACAGGTCTGGAGCCTACTCAGAATTGGGCTGCACAGCAGTGGGTGAGTGGCAGAAGAGCAAGTGACACTTCACCTGCTTCATTCCCCACCACCTGATCATCTAAAACCACCCCCCACCACCCTCCCCTCCCAGTCTGTGGGAAAACTGCCTTCCAGGAAAATGGTGCCCGGTGCTGAAAAGGCTGGGGACCACTGACTTAGACTAAAGGGTCAAACTTTAATAAGGATTTGTGGGTGGCTTTTTTCCCCAAAAACGTACTCTGAAAGTTGAATTCTTAGCATGTAGTCTGGCTTCGTATTCGAGTTAACTGTGGCCCTCACTGTGAAGAAAACTGCTCACTGTGTTGTCTCACACTCTGAAGGTTGAGGCTGGCTCCCTAGGAACTCTCAAAGCAAGCCTCAGTCTCCTTCCTGTGTGAATGAGCAGGGAACCAGGAAAAAGCAGCCTTAATGAAATGCAAGTAGAAGCGCACTCAGAGCCAACTCCACACACCGGCGGAGTCAGATCACACCAACAGCGCCAACAGACGTTTGAACGCGACAGTAGAAGGCAGGTCTCTGGCATCCTTTGCGGTTCCTTTCTTCTGTACCACTTGTCTTGTGGATCTGTCTCTGGAGGCAAAGAATGCCCTAAATACAATATACAGGAGTCCAGATTTCTAACAAAGGATTTGCGCAAAAAGTTTACCAACTGGCTTCCAGTATTCATGAAGTCCAGCACATCTGCTGTTTTATGTGGGCTATCAATTATGTCTCGAGGCTGCTGCATGGAAAGGATTTGCTAACCAGAGGCTAACCCCGAGGGATCCTGGATGAAGCCAATCATCAGGCAACTCAGATGACAAGAACTCTTTAAACCACATGGGCCTGGAGAACTCTATCCAGGGTGATCTCTGAGGCTGGTTTTCCTGGAGAAGAGTCTCCTGTGCTCAGTGTCATAGCATCATCTGATTTCAAACAAAGCACATCACTAGCAGATGGTTTGGGACTCAGTGGTAGCCACAGTTTGAAGGAAATAAATTCTGATTTTTTTTTTAAACTGCTGCTTCATCTGGAATTAGAGGCTTAGATATGTTTCCAAATTCCAGGAAACTGAAGTGAGTATGATCAATTTTTCATGTATAGCTCATTTTTTAATCAGCAAATCCTAGAATGGTTCCAATCACACACTTAGGCTTCAGGAATGGATTACTAATTATAAAAACATCAAAGAGAGATAATAACTGGAAACAAGGACATATTAAGAAAGCACTCTGTTTGGGCACCGTGGCACACACCTAGAATTCCAGTGACACAGGAGGCTGAGGCAGGAGAATCATGAGTTGGAGGCCAGAGGCAGCCTGTGCAACTTCATGAGACTCTGTCTCAAAATAAAAATGAAAGAAGAAGGTGAGGGTGCCATTGAGTGGTAGAACACTTGCCTAGCATGCACAAGGCCCCGGGTTCAGCCCCCCACTACTGAGATTGGCTTGGAATCACATCAAATACTGACATAAAGATGCTGCCTGGGCCAGCCTGGAAAGCCAACTAGAAACCCCAATACCAAAGGGGAGCCTCAGGAACATTCAATTAGAGTCTGTCCTGCAAGTCTGGAAACAAATGAAGAGTCAGAGACATTAGGGAGGTGAGCAGGAACACGACAGACCGCACAGACCTCGACTGAAGTGGTAAAATCCCAAAAAGGAAGAAAAAAATCACTTTTGGCTCAGAAAAGACCCAAGAGCACAGAAAAGCCCCAGAGACCTTGGGAGCTCCCTGCAGTCAGATCATTAGGTGCAGTCAAGGGACAGCCTGGTGAAGGAGGGGACAGCGGCATCAGGAGGTGGCCCTGAGAGCAGGCTTGGGAGCAGGCTTGAGGCGGAGTCTTGATGAGGTGGACACGTGCACACACACCCACCCTGCCTCCGAGCCAAGCTTGACTGGCCCCTAGCTGTGCTGTGGGCCTCGGCTCCTCCTCTGTGCACCCCCCTCCCTCCCTCTGTCTAATGAGGACAACAGCAAGCTCTTGCCACGCTGCCAACAGCAAGCAAGTGTGGCAGGGCCGGACTGCGTACTCACCAGCACCATCACTGTCCCTTCCTCAGGGGCTTCCTAACTGTTGACAAAACCACCTGCATGGCCTGCAGGGTCCAAGGGCATGGCCTAGAGCTGTGACTCAGGAATTCATCCTCCTGTGGCCTCCGCAAGCCACTGGCTACTCACCCCCGCCACCCAGCCCTACCTCTGGGAAAGCTTTCTCAGCACCTATCCCACACCTTCAGCTTTCTCTCCTCAATTGTGACCTACACCTTGGCCACCCCCGCCGCACGGCGTGTACCCCACAGCCTTTCATCAGTTCCTCCCTCCTGCCCCCAACATGAGGGAGGAAACAAAGGTCCACGGTAGTGACAGCTGGCACCCAACCTCAAGCTAGAGGTCTTCGCAGCTCTGGATAAGGAGCGGAGCGCTATAGCTCATGACCTAAAACTCCCATGAGGATTTCCTGCTCCAGGGGACACTGTCCTGAGTGGGACAGACGGTGGAAGGTCCCTGGGGAGATGTTGCTGCCCACGGGTAACCAAAAACGCGTCCCTGCCGTGGGGTTCTGTGGCCTTCTCTGCCTTCCCATCCTTCTTCATTTTTTCCCCTTAGCACTGAGGGTTGGACCCCAGGGCCTTGTGCACGATGGGCAACCACTCCACCACGGAGCTGCACCCTCAGCCCTTTTCTATTTCTTATTTTGAGTCAGGGTCTTGCTAAGGTAGGCAGGCTGTCTCTGGCCTCAAACTCATGATCCTCTTGCCTCTGCCTCCCAGGTCACTGAGATTACGGGTGTGCACCACTGCACCTGGGCATTTCTTTCCTTATTGTACCCACATCTTATTTCTGATATATTTTGAGCCCTTGTGGGAGAGAGCTGATGTCTACTAAGTCCTGCGAGCACTGTCATAGCGCTTGCTACAGATTCCCTTGTTTAGTCCTCACAACAGCCTGTGGTACCACTACTCTCACCTGCATTTTAATGGTGGGGATACTGAGGCACAGAGCTTGTGAGTGATAGAGCTGGATCAGCACCTAGAACAGTATCCAACACATGACAGATTCTTGACAAGTGTTTGAGGAACGAATAAACAAATTACAAGGGAATGAGGCATGTCTAAATCCCATCTAGAACCTTCCAATTCCTAAGATAGCCACTGGAGGTCTAGGAGACAAAACTCAAAGGGAAGGAAAGTTGCCAGCATGAGGGTCTGTGTGGGCTGTATTGTCTAGACTCGCTCTGTGCAGTAAAGGGGCACGGCCAGATGAATGGCTGCTGCCCTGCCAGCTCATCCTCAGATCTACTGCCAAGCCAAGCAGCAGGCCGGCCACGGGGCCCTGCCACCATCCTACAAGTCACGACCACAGCACTCCTCAGCTTCATTCCTCAAGCTGCTGAGTGTTTGGAACTGTGGCGCCAAGCGGCAAGCCAGATGGCCGCACTAGGACTGACAATATCTTCCAATAACAGCCAAGGGAGGCAAAGGACTGCTCAACAAGGCTGGGCAGCTAAGGGCGATTTTCTTGCCCTCTGCCCTGGCTCCGGGCTGGGATTTAGCTCAGTGGGTAGAGCGCTGCGCTGCAGTCTCAGAGGCCCCGAGTTCAATTCCCAGCACCGCAAAAATGGGAGAAGGGCCTGGCAATCCACTCCCAAGGCAATCCCGAAGCACTCAGCCATTGAAAACCCTATAAGGGTCGCTATGAGTCGGATACCGACTCGATGGCACCTAACAACAACAACAACAAGCCCTGGCTCCAGATGAAAAGTGGTGAGGAATCAGAAGGAAACAATCGAGCTGATTATCTGGGCTTGCCTCTCTCCACTGCCCATCATTCTCACTCCCCAAAAGGGGAAAGAAGGCAGTGGGTAAGGACTCAAAAGCCAAATAAATACCTGTATCTAATCATCTATCTCATAAAAAGCAACAGCCAAAGAGAAATGGGTTGTTTGGGTTTTGTTGTTGCAGTTATTGTTTCAGGACTGGGGGTTGAACCAAGGGCCTCAAGAATGATAGACAAGTGCTCCACCACTGAGGTGCACCCTCAGCGCTGCCCCCCCACCTTTTTATTTTTATTTTTAGTTAATTTATTTATTTTTGGGGGGACAGGGCCTCAACTAAATTGCACAGCCTGCCTCTGGCCTTCAAATCACAATCCTCTGGCCTCAGCCTCCTGAGTTGGTAGGATTACAGGCGTGAACTCGCGAGAAGTATTTTCTAATTGGCTGTATCTTCCCTTCCAAAACAGGCTCAGACACCCACGTGTGCCCTTCGAAAAGCATGAGCAAGGCTTGACTAGGGTCACACTGGCAACAACAGGATGCTCTGGTCCTGCTTGATCCCTTTCACCCAGAAAGGACCACGGCTCCAATCAACACCCCACCTCACTGCTGAAATAAGGCACCAGCAGGGGACGTGAAGAACTGAGACAGCAACAAGCCACAGACACAGATGGAAAAAGTGGCAGAGGACGGTAGGAAAAGGGCCAGAGCGCCCCCTGGTGGCGCAGTGCCGCTCTCCAGCCATCCTTCAGGCTGAGCGGCTTCCTTAGAGCTCTGTGCTCCCCAATTATCACGTACTCCAACAAAAAAATTAATTCAAGAGTAGAGAAAATCAGCTGTTAAAAAGGAGGTGAAGGAAAACAAAGATGACATAAATGCCATTAAATACCTACCGAATGAATCTTCAGTAAGTTAATATTGCAATAAAAATTAAACAGCACCAGTGAGCGTCACATGCCGAAAGTGAACGTGCTCCGGGCCTTCCGCAAGCGTTTCTCCTTAAGTGCCCGCAGGTCCCCAGATCACCCTCCCTGCAGGGTAGTAAACCTGAACCACCCCCAGATCCACACACAAGCACAAATGCCTTCTGGGATTTATCATTTCCATTAGGCTTGTTTTTCTTGAGTTTCATTTCTGAGACTGCACAAGACAATGATTTAAAAACAAAAACAAAACAAAACAAAACAAAACAAAACCACTGAAACAAAATCAGGTTCCTCCTTCTGCTATCTCAGGGTTTCTGAACCTTGGTCCCACTGTCATGTTGGGCTCTCTGCTGTGGGAGACCATCCTATGCACCTACGTGAAAACATACATAAATGCAACTTTGCATACTACTGCAAAGACTCCAGAAGTCTCCGACACTACCTATGAGTCTCCAGTGAAGTTCCAAGATACAACGTAGCCTTGCTTCCACCCAGACACTTAATATTCCTCCTAAGTATCCTGCAAACAGATAATATGGCCCCATTTCATGGACTGCAAAACTGAGAAGTAAAGGCATTTGCTCAAGGTCGCAAAGCTGACCCTGGAGTTCTTTCCACCCCCACAGCAGCCTCTCTATTCATTCATGATCACCAACATCCAGGCACTATAAAAGTAAAGAATGGGGCAAGTCCTGAAAGGATTTACACACTTACTCTTCCAGTAGCTGTGACAACACAAGCATGGCTGACATGATGTCAGGACTGCCAGCCACTCAGAGTGAAAGCCTGAAGCTGACATTTGCCTTTCACAACAAAGGGTTGATTCCTCCTCTGTCTGTAAGACAGCAGCTTCTCACAACCCTCCACAGTAGCCTGAGTGCTCACACCAACAGCATTCTGCCTCTTTCCAAGCCAGCTGCCTACATCAGCCAACATCTGGTCCAAGTATAAAGAGCTATGGACTAGGCTTGGGTATATCTCAGTGTACAGCACTTGTCTAGCATGTGACCAGGTCCTGGGTTCCATCCCCAGCTACATTAAGAAGACACAGCCACTCTGGGTCACTGTCCACCTTGGTGCACATTGCAAGTGTAATAAAGTTGCTGAGTTTTGTCTTGTTAATCTGTCTTGTGCTAACAGGAATCTGTCCCAGCTAAGAATTTACAAAGGCTGAGAAAAGAAAATTACACATTTCTCCCCCTTACCCGCAGCCCTTAAGGTCCTCACAGCATAAGCACGCCTGAAAATAATGAAACATGCTTGCCATGCTCAACCTGAAAACCTAGTGTCCCTGGTCAGGAATTCACTGCTTTATTCAAAAGAATAATAAACTTAAAGCTCTCAGCGTTGATGTCCACACTTTATTAGTACAGTGCTGTTTGCCCTGGCTGAGTGACAGCAAAACACGTCTCCTTAGAGACTCTAGAATGGATGGGAGTGCAGCCCTTGGAGTCATAAAATCTGGGTTCATCACCAAATTCACCCCTTACTATAGCTCAGAGGCTGCGATTTAGCTCAGTTGGTAGAGCACCACTCTTTAGTCTCTGAGGTACCAGGTTCAATTCCCAGCACCGCAAAAATGGGAGGACACAGCAATTCACTCCCGAGGCAATCCCGGAACAATCAGCCATTGGAAACCCTATGAGGGTCGCTGAGTCGGGTACGACTCCAGGGCACCTAACAACAACAACAACAGCTGGGAACCATGCCTGGTGCACACCAGGTGCCCGGCTAGTATTTCCTGAATGATGTGCTGGCTTCGAGGGTTTGGCAAGAGCTGGTGGGAAGAGCTACAGAAGAGCCACAAGAGAGAAGCTGAGGGGACAAAGGGCCCTCGCCCCTCCCCTGAGCTCCAAAGTCCTGGGACAAAGGAGGTCACCAGCAAGCAAGTGCTCCTGTGATTCCAAACTTCCAACCTTACTCCCTCCTTCCTCCTCCCTCCCTGCAGGGAATCTTTTCCCTCTTAAGCCTCAAAGAACCTGCCTGCAATACAAAAGCCACGCGCCACACCTGGCACAGAGGCTGCACCTAGGACCCTCTCCATCCCCTCAGCCACTGCCTGTCCAAGCGACTTCTCTCTCTTCTCTGATCTCTCTTTCCTCCCCTCTCCCCTTGCCTTCTTTAAATAAACCTAATCTTCAACTACTCAGTGTGCTGTTCGTGGACCCTCGCCACGCGAGACTTTTCCCTATCAGAAGCCACTGGCCATGTGGGTGGCTTTACACCAGGGCGTGCGCCTGGAGGATTTTTAAAGGCAGAACAGACAAGGATGAGGAGCACAGAAACCTGCTTCAGCCAGCTCTCATGACAAAGAAAATGAAAGGTCAGACAGAGCAGAAACTGCGAGAGACATCCCTGCCAAGAGGTGGGTCTCCTATCCGTACCTCCAACCTCTGCCCCAAGCCACCCAGCTCCACGACAGCAGAGAGGGGCTGTCTCGGCCCCTCCTCCTACATGCACTGTCCTTTCCAGCTCAGGCAGAACGCCTATGTGAGGACAAGCGGCCTGGAAGGAAAGGATAGAGTTGGCTCCCGCTGGGGGCGCACACCAGTCAAACAAAAGCAGGAGGAAGAGATGCCACCCAAGCTTCCCAAGTCACCAAGCAGCAAGCGTGCATTAAAATGTCAGCAAGTCATGGTGAAGTATCAAGGAACTGCCAGCGCTCATACCATTGGCCACGTGCTAACTCGGAACACCAAGTGGCTGTTACCACACACCCATAAATATGAGGCTAGCTAGCAACTTGCCCCCCAAAACAAGGAGAAACAAAGCAATGCTGGGCAATATTCTTAGAGTGTGCTTACTACAAACCTAGCACTTTGCATGTAGCAGTTTTCATGTTTTTCCTTACAATGAATGAAGAAACTCACTTTAAAAACCACCTGACTGGTAACCCCCTCAAGAATCAAGTGAATTGCAGTAGATCAAGTGCTGGAATATTATGTAGGAATTCAACACAATGACCAGAGAAACGAAGAGGAGGAAGATCATGACATCTTCAGAAGCAGAATACATGAGAGAACATTAACCTAGCTGATTGTTGTTGTTGTTGTTAGGTGCCGTCGATTTGTGTCCGACTCATAGTGACCCTCATAGGGTTTTCAATGGCAGATTGTTTCAGGATTGCCTTGGGAGTGGGTTCCCATGTCCTTCTCCCATTTTTGTGTTGCTAGGAATCGAACTTGGGACCTCAGAGACTGCAGAGCGGCGCTCTAGCAACTGAGCTAAATCCCAACCCAACCTAGCTGATACTTACCCTAATTCTGATCCAAATACTTTCCTAAGCATGTCGTAGCTGATCTTCACAACCACCATACAGGGTGGGTATCAATCCCATTCTTAAACTGCGATGTGGAAACAGGGCACTGGGAGGTTTGGGAACAGCCATTGAGGGCCTGCTGCAGGAAGCCAGCTCCAGAGCACACCCTACTGGCTAGGACACACCCCACCCCTGAGAGCAACAGGCAATGCCACCATCCCCATCAAGCAAAGCGCCCTATGCCCCACACCAGGACCTGGAGAGCGACCTGCAGGAGTACAAAGCATCTCTGAGGCAGAGGCAGAATTACAGATGTTTGGGTTTGCTCACAACTGTCTCAACTGCTTCGCTAATTAACTTGGTTTTTGTTTCATTTTCTTTTGTTTTATTTGTGGTGTTGGGGGGTTGAACCTAGGGCCTTGATTATGTTTTGCTCTGCCACTAAGCTGCATCCTGAGCCCCTTTTTATTTTTTATTTTGAGACAGGGTCTCGCTAAGTTATGTGGCTGCCTCTGGCCTCCAACTTGCGATCTTCCTGCCTTGGCCTCCCAAACTGCTGGGATTGAGCAGCGTGCACCACTGCACCTGGCTACTAAGCAATAATGTGGGCCTGGCTGCACCATCTTCTCCTGTACAGTAAGTGACAGCAATGTGTTCTCAAAAAACCTTAGGGCAAAAACTTGGGCAATGTCAGAGAGACCAGGAGAGGAAGGTTGCTTAGCAGAGGACTTTTCAGTTATCCCTAAGCACTGAGGATTGAGTGAGGCACCTTCAGCTCCACCACAGTGCAGAGGCAGCCACCTGCACCCACTATGTAAATGAAGTCAGGGGTTCATGGGAGGACTGGGGAGCACAGAGTCAATGAGTTCCTTTGTGGGCTCTCTGGGGATGTGCAAGAGCCCAGTGTCTACTCCAAATCCCAGGACGAGACTTACTCTGAACCTGGAGTGCTCTGGGGGCATCTGACATTTGTTCCTGTGATAGCCTGAGTTGTGCTTTGTTCCCACCAAACTCATGTTGCAGCTCTGTCCCCAGTACAAGGGTACTGAACAGTGTACACACCTTTAAGAGGGCTTAACATTTCTCTTGAGAAAGTGAGTTAGGACTCACAAGAGTGGTAGGTCTCCCAGGACCTCCTTAGTTACTCACAGAGTGAACAGCTACAACGCTGGCCTTGCACTTCCCCTTGGCCTCCCGTCAACATGAGCTCCTTCCGCATGGACTTGCTTCTCCTCCATGACAGGATTCAGCATGTGACCTCTCACCAGAAGCCAAGCAGATGCTGGTGCCATGCTCTCAGACCTGCAGAACTGTGACGAAATAAATTTCTTTTCTTTACAAATCACTCGGTCTCAGGTTTTCAGTTACAGCAACAGAAAACAGATTAACACAAAATCCTACCCCCCAATATGACTTCATTTGGAGACAGGGCGTTGAGGAAGTCATCACAGTTAAATGAGGTCAAAAGGGTGGGGCCCTGATCACATAGGGCTGGTGTCCGTATAAAAGAGAAAGGGGTGTTCATATGTGGAGGAAAGGCTGTAAGTGGACACAGAGAGAGGCCAGCATCTACAAGCCAAGGACAGAGTCCTCATCGGAAACCAACTCTGCCAACACAGTGGGTCTTTTTGTTTGCTTGCCTGCTTTTTCTTCAGTGCTGGGGGTTGAACCCAGGGCTTCTTGCATGCTTGGCAAGCACTGTACCACTGAGCTGTGTCCCCTGCCCTCTTCTACCAACACTTTGACCCTGGCCTGCGGCCTCCACAACAATGGTAAGAAAATAAATTTCTGTTGTTGAAGCCACCTCGTCCGTCCGTGGTCCTTTTCACTGACATCCTGAGGAGACTGATGGACCCACCCTTCCTATTTCTCTCACAGATGGCATCAGAGGTGGGGAGGATGGCAGGATGCACTGTCAAAATCACCTTCCACCCAGCGTTCCTAAGAAACCTGGAATCCACACAGGGTGGCCGTCACCTGAACATTTTCTAAATGGACAGCCACCATAGAAATGGAATCCCATGCAGCCACCTACTGACAGTCATTATCCACTGACCATGTTATGACCAGGTTTCAAGGGTCAAATGTGGACACTGACAACTTCCTTCAGCGATTCTAAGTGTAAACTCCGGGCACGTCCCTGCAGGCCAAACGTGACACGCAACAAACCTAGACGCAGTGTTCTTGCTGAGAGCGTAACTCAAGTGTTCAGAGGAATTTCCTCAGTGAAAATGCACAAGCAGGGCCAATGACTTCCACAAGGACAGGCAATGGCTCTGGGCAGCACAGACAGCAGATCTATGGCAACCCAAAGAACAGCTGACAAAGCAAACTCTGCCTCCCTGGGAAGTAAGGACTCGGCCCAGGGAACACAAGGCGCGGCGCCCACAGGGAACACAGATGTCTCCAGTCCTGAAAACGGTGCACAGCCAAGGCGCCTACAATGCCCGCCCTTCACATCACAGGGGCCACTGTCTTTGTAGAAAAGAAAAGGTACATAAGGCAAGAAACAGGGTCATTTACAGTAGTCTTTGAGCCACAGTAAAGTCTCATCTACCCGATAAGGTGCCACCACATAGACCAAAAAAAAAAAAAAATCAGAGATGCTAGAAAGACAAACCTTTAAATAACATCAAGGCACAGGTGGCTCCTTGCTCCCTTCTCCAATCCTTACCATTACTTTCAGGGAAAAATTGACTTTAGCACTAGGAAATATTAAACACCTTCCTAACGCTTACTCTGCCTACAGCCATACCACTGTGGCATTTGACCATGTCAGATCTCAGAAGCTAAGCAGGGTTGGGCCTGGTTAGTACTTGGATGGGAGACCACCTGGGAACACCAGGTGCTGTCGGCCTAGGAGAAGGACCCTGCAACCCACTCCCAAAATACAATCAGCCGCTGAAAACCCTATGAATAGCAGAGAAGCACTGACAATAGTGTTTTGCCCATTGTATGTCAGGTCGCTAGGAGTCAGACACGGACTCCACAGCACCTAGCAACAAAGCTTACTCACTGATTGTTCTTTTGGCATGTGAAAATTCATCACTACTGTTGTGTCTCCACCATCAACATTTATGGTCTTACTCTTCCATTCTTTGTATGGTGCCAAGAGAGACACTGACTACATTGACAACCTTACAGCAACCCCTAGCCACATCACCAACCTCATGACCTTGGCAGGCAAATCTATCAACCTCAGCATCATGGTTTCCTGCAGTAATGGTCAGGCAGCCATCACCGGCCACACAAGATGTGGTTTTCTCACTGTTCTGATTGGCTGGACTACACCGTGCCTCCTGACGGTACAATCTGGTCCTCTGCCTCACTACCTGCTGTTTCTACACCATCAGAAGGGTGGGGCCTCTGGGCTGTGCCCAGATAGGCTTTTCTGGAACTGTTTCTCACACCACTTCTGGTCTCCTTGGTGGCTACAGAGCTTCCTGGCAGTATGAAGATGGAGAAATTTGCCCATCCTGCAGGTACCACGCACCTGAGCAAAAACAGAAGCAGGACCTCCGTGTCTTTTTAACAACAGGAGAGGATTTGGGTCAGAACCTAGGACAGTAACAACACTGCTTCCACACAGCCTTTGTTTTTACAACTACCTGCTATTTAAGTCAACTAACAGGAGCTCTTGGGCTGGGATTTGGCTCAGTTGGGAGATTGCTGCTCTGTGCTCTCTGAGGCCCTGGGTTCCATCCCCAGCACCACAAATATGGGAGGAGGGCGTGGCAATCCACTCCTGAAGCAGTCCCAAAACTATCAGCCATTGAAAGTCTTATGAGTAGCAGAGAAGCACTGACATAGTGGCAGGAAAGGCACAGCATCAGGGAGTGTTTCCTTCTGTTGTATGTAGGGTCTCTATGAGTCAGACCCGACTTGATGGCTCCTAATAACAATAGGAGCTCTTAGTTTATAGCTAATGATAACAAAGTTTGCCTTGTAAATAAAGACATTTATTTTCTTGAAGTGCATCACTGAAAATCAACCATAGGGTGAGAAATAGTACAGTGATAAACAAATGACTCATGAAGGTACCCGCCTATTCCGTGTGTCCCACATATTGAGTGACCCACAGATGCCTGCCCAGCTGAACACAAGGCTGAGGAGGGCCCTAATAAACCAAGTATGCTCCCTACACCAAGTGAGACTGGTAATCCTCACAGAGCCTACTTGGCCATTAGCAAAGAAAACACTAATTTTTGTGAGCAAGGTACCTTTTCTCCTTTGAGGTCACAGGACTAACGTTGGCCACTGACATGAACAGGATACGGAGCACTTTCTGGGAAGAGTCTTGTGTCTTAGTGGCTTCAGCTTTTGTGGACCATGGCCCAGTCTGTAGCCTGGGGATGTCCGTGAGTTCTCTCCCATTAAAAAGAAAATGTTTTAAAATACATACAACACACAAGACTGCAAAGGAAACCACCTATATTCAAAGAGAATGATCTACATGTAAAAATAAAACTGGCATAGTAATGTATAGGTATCTTCACTGTAACCTGAAGGAACAACCATATTTCTGGGCAGAAATGACATTCTGGGAGGCTTTCATGTCACAGTTGTTACCGGTGCCTGTGACTTCTGCAGGTGACAAGGTTGCCCACTTTACCATTGCTACTGTGGGTTCTAAGATTTGTTGCTACCTTCATAATTGAAGGGAATGCTAACTTTTAGACAGAGGCTGATTTAAAAAAAAAAGTTGTAATTTTTACTCTACCCAAGATCAGACCCCTTCATCTTCTATGTGGAAATAAAGCCTCTACCCTGCCCCTCCTCCTTCCTGCTACCTGGGATAAAAATGGGATGACTGGAGCTAAAAGAGCTACTTAGATCTATGAGGCAAGACAGGAGGCCCTGGTCTCTCATGACCATGAAGTCCTGTACCATCTGCAGTGCGCCTATCTCTGAACAGAGAGAGAGTTTCTATTTTGTTAAGCCATGTTTGATTTATTCTTTATTATATGAACCTGTTGGGGATTTTTAAAATAATATTTCCCAGCTAGGGTCCCTCATGACAGCTTGAGGGGCTGACCCCTAGTTGACCCCAGAGCTCATCTCACTCACTCAAAACAGCCCCTCCCATCGAGTGAGCAAAGATGGCCCCCGGCCAGCTTGACCAGCCTCAACCACCATAATTTTGATTGGCTCCCCTCACAACTGTGCAGGTAATAACTGTTTCCACTTGGCAGTTATGTCTGTTTGCTCCCTGTACCTAACAGCTGTGTGCCCCGATTGGCTGAATCCCACCATGTGACCCTTCCAGGACCCTATAAAAGCAGGGCTCCTGGACCCCATCTTCACCCTATGATCCTGTAGCACCACCGATCCTGACCTCTTTGACCATCTCCTGAACCTCATCACCTGGACCAGCGCTCCCTATTCCAGCAAGACCATCTAGCAAGCCGGCGAGATCAAGCCCAGGGGCCCCGAAGAGCCGAAGGCATCTAGCAAGCCACGAAGAGCCTCCCAACTCCTCCCATCCCTGGGAAGGAGGGGGGTAAAGAAGGCGAGCCTCGAGAGTCAAGACCATCGGACCTCAACTGAACACTAGCGGCTGTGGCTGTGCCTTTAAGGCTGAGCTGTACCAGCACTTAGCCTGCAGCATTCTATGCTGCAGGCCTAGAGCCAGCACTTAAAGGGGTAGAGCCTTGCTCTATAGGGGCTACCTGCTCCTTGCTCTCCATAAGGGGAACACCCCAATAAACCTTCCCTGTTCTCCTCCAACCATCTGAAGGTCTCCGGAGGTCCTTCTTTCCCAACACCGGCCACGTGTTTATGTTGAGGGTTTGGCCTTAACTTTAGCCAGGTTAGAGCTAAAACCCCAACATGAACCCATTCAAACCTGCTCTTAATTGTTACATCTCCAATACTTATTCTGAGTGGTGAAGCTAGAAACTTCATTATCATCAACAACGCTGCTTCCTCACTTACAGAAATGACTCCTCCAGAGTCACCACCTTGGTAAGAGATCCCCGTCACTGATGGCCCTGTGGGAGGCAACTAAGGAGCCACGGGCCATGGAAGTTTCCCTCTATCCCCAGAGCAGGGATCCCCAAATCCCAGCCATAGAACAGCACTGGTGCGAGTGGTGGCAAGCAAGCAAAGCTTCACTAGATTTTATATAATAAACATAATGCAACTAAATCGTCCCAAAAGTACCCCTTCCTAGTGCATGGAAAAATTATCTTCCTCGGAACTGGTCCTTGGTGCTAAAATGGGGACAACTGTTTCAGAGATGGCACACACCCCAGCACCACAGGCCCACTATGGTCCTGGGGGCCGACAACCACATGGAGGGGTCAAGTCCATAGCCAGGTGTACACGCATTAAGTCTGTCCCACGTTTTGCAGAACATACAGTCACACAGAGGCAGTGCTGGGATGCACAGGCTCACAGTCCCCCCGGCCCTGGTGGAGACAGCTCCAGAAATACTCATTGTCATCGACTCGGGCACCGAGGCAGAGGGCAACAGGCTGCTCAGTGGACTTTCTTGGCCTGGGGAACTGGCTTCCACACTGGGGAAATGAGGCAGAAAGGAGTTACACTTGTCTACTTAAAATACAGAGCCTCACCATATAGAACACGTGTGGGTGAAATGCTCACTCGGGGATCCACCGGGAGGAAAAGAAGGCAATCCTCACTATTTGCGGGTTCCATGGTAGCAACCTTAACCACTCACTCAAATTTATTTGTAACCCCAAACTCAATACAGCACTTTTGCAAGTCATTTATGAGCAAAAAAATTGAGTCATCCAACAAAACAAGACTACATACACTCTGCCTTGTTGTTCCATCTCTTATAACTATAAACAAGTGTCCGTTTCATGGTCTGCTTAGTGCCACGTTTCTTTACATTTGTGTGGGTTCTGCTGGTGCCAGTTACAATGGTCCTAGGTGCAGTACTGACAATGATCCTGGCATAAGAAGCCTGGGATGTGTGTTATAGAGAAATGTGCGTTCCATAAGCTGCACTCAGGCATGAGGTGTTGCACCACTGGCCCACGTCCAACATTAATGGGTCAATGATAAATATCAAGTGTCTCTAAAAAGGGCAAACATAAAACTAGGTTATGTGTTGCTTGATTAAAACATTGTGATCAGAGGCTCACAGATACCTAACACCCTATATTTCCTGTACAAGCAAGGGAGCTATGTTTGTAGCAACTATGTAGCAACCATGTAAATAATAAGAACCAACTGTATTTACAAAGAATTTGCAACGTGAAAAAGTAACACTTAACACCTTTTGTGGAAAGAGCAGAGCCATCCTCAGGTACTGGCCACACCACAAACACAGGCTCCTGCTGACAAGGGGAAAGAGCCCCAAAGCATCAATAGTGCCATGGAGTCGGGGTTAAGAGTGATAGTTCTCGTTCTCACTGCACAAAAGGTCTCCACTCCCTGGAAAAGCCTAGTGACACCACCTGTTCTGACACTGGGCTCAGTGGTCCAAGCCTCTGCCAAGTGTGTCATTTTCAGAACCCTGTCTGTTCTGGGCGAGACCAGGACTCCAAGCATGGTTTGGACCAGCCAGGGACCCTTACCATGAATCTAAGGTTGAAAATGCAGATGGACCTATCCTTGGGACATCAAATTAAAACCATGAAGAGAGAGAAAGGGGAAAAAAATCAGTTGGGGCAAAAGGTTGGCAGTGGTGTCAAGGAAACACCTAGGTAGCCATCTTCCCTCTGCCACCAACCATTCAATGACTTCGGACAACTCCATTGCCCCTTGAGAGTCTTTCATTGAAAAAGCAGGTGGGCATGGTGGTGCACACCTGTAATCCCAGCACTTGGGAGGCAGAGGCAGGAGAATCATCACGTGTTTGAGGTCATCCTGGTCTATACAGCAAGTTCCACCCATCCTGGGCTACACAGCGAGAGAGAGGGAGCAGGAGGAAAAGAAAAGAAAAGAAGAGGAGAGGAAAAGGAAAAGAGAAGGGAACAGAGGAGGAAAGGAAAGGAAAGGAGAGGAAAGGAAAGGAAAGGACAGGACAGGGCAGGACAGGGAAGGGAGGGAAGAAAGTCTTCATGCACTCACAATATGCCAGACAATGGACTGGTTACTTCACAATTATGTAATACCTAAGTGACCTAAATATTATATAACACTAAGATTATTAAGTGTCATGATTATTAACAAACATTTAAACTAAAATAATAACAGAAGAAGTACTCATACTTGGCCCCCAAAGTGTAGAAAAGCACATGTGGCATGCAAACAGAGTTTAACCACAACTGCCTGTGAAAGAAAGATGACCCAAGACCCTTGGCAATGGCACATTCTGAGATATAAGATTAAATCTGAACATAAATGTGAAGTAAGACCTTGCCCTTTAATCCTAGCAAGTGTTCTTCTATCTTTAAAAAAAGAATAAAATGAGGAGCTGTAAACAGTGAATCGCCACCCCAAAGGAAACTTGACGTGTTAGTATTAACCTGTACCGAAGTCCAGACTCTGGCCGAACGTGGTCCCCCGGGTCTGTCCTGTTCTCCAGGTTTCCCACAGGGGTATCTGTGCACAGAACACAATCACAGAAGTCAGGTTTTATTTTAATTCTATTATCTCCTTCTCATTTGTCCATCTGTTAAATTGTTGTTGTTAGACGCTGTCAAGTCAGGTCTAACTCATAGCGACCCTCATAAGGTTTCCAGTGGCTGATTGTTTCTGGATTGCCTCAGGAGTGGATTGCCAAGTCCTTCTTCCATTTTTGGGGTGCTGAGAATCAAACTAGGGACCTCAGAGACTGCAGAGTGGCACTCTACCTGAGCTAAATCCCAGCCCCATTTGTTAAATTAGCTGGCTTAAAGGATTTCTTCCACAGGAGTGGCAGAGATGGAGGGTCCTCAGTGCCACTGCACCTACCTGGTTTACTCACAGCAGCCTCCCGAGTGCACAGGGGCTGAATCTCAGGGGCCTTAAAAGGAAGGAAAACATAATATATAACCTTTTCTTTTACCTCGCCCGCCCTCCCTAACCCCCAACTCTTTCAAGAGATCAAGAGGAAACAGTGCTTTTCCACCTGCCTCTCCTTCCTACCTAGTTGGTTGGTTCAAGGGTGCCGCCCTGCCTGGCCAGAGTTCAAGCCTCTACTCCCCAACTTTAATTCAGCAGGCTACCGACCCTCTTTATACCTCCTTCATCTATAAAATGGGCAGACACCAGTGTCTACCAATCTTTTAATAATTCTGGCACATAACTGAATTTTACATTTTAGTACCTGTAAACCCAGGGAGAAAGCTCAACAAGTGTGGCCACCATCCGCTCACTCCATGCTCGACCCTGGCTACCTCAGGTTCTCATCCTTCCAACCGAGTGAAATTTGCTCTTGAAGGACCGCTTCCTTGGTCTCTGCCCCACCCGCCTCCTTACAGCTCTCTCTCGGACCTCATGACACTATGCTTTACCAGGTCCCCCTGTCTTTTTCTCTGATTGCTGATGCAGGTGTCTTTGAATCATAGCTCCACGGCCCTCTGTCTCTTTGGAGAACCCAGCAAAGTCTGGGCTACAGCTGTCACAACTGACGATGACTGTTCTCCAGCCCTCTCCTTTGGCTACAACTGAAGAATGGACAGAGGTGAAGGACAAAAGTAGACACGGACATCACTCTTGAGAAGCTGTTTTGCAATTGTCCAGCTCAGAGACAATGGCTGGATAGAACAGGACAATGGAAGCATTCAGAGGACACTTGGACCATTCGCTCCTTTCTCCTCTGCATGGGATATTAAAAAGACACCCGTCAGCTCCCTGTGTGCAGAACTCCAGGTGGGGGTTCACCTTCAGATCTCCCACAGCCTAGGACTGAGTCTGGCATGGAACAGTAATGGTAGATGACTGAGTAGAGAAAACCATGAACCCTGCGTGGCCCACGACCGACAATGCTGTGCCCCGCCAGCCACTCAAGAGTAAAACTGGCCTCCCTGAGCTCGCTCTGAGGTCAGCCGTATCAGTCACAGCAGCATACGACAGTCCCTCCTCAACTTCAACAGACAACCCCAGAGGCCCAATGTGAGGACAGAGGAGGTAAAGAACTTCAGGCCTGGTGGGGCAATCAAGGGTCAGAGGACCCCAGGTTTCAGAAAAACCAAAGAACTCCCTCAGAAATTCACATCTGCTGAAACCCAAGTCTAACTAGAGGACCCTCAATGAAAAGACAAGCATAGCAATACTCTTTCCACACCCCAGATGAGCAGTGATGGACGCTTTGCTCACCTCTGATGATCACTCTCACCTGAAATAGGCGCTGAGAGCACAGCCTCCCCTGCTGCTTCACAGAGATGCTGCTACATCACCTGCTTCTGCCATAGGTCACACACACACACACACACACACACACACACACACACACACACACACACACACACGGAAAGGCTACTCCCTGTTGCTAATGCTCCACCTGCTGGTCCCTGTGACCCTCCCTTCTGTGAATCACTCCTTAACCCCACAGGACTGCCTCTGTCTACCACGGTTCAGAAGGGTGCTAATTCCCCTTAGTTTCCCTTCAGACCCCTTGCTCCCTCCTTAGACTTAGCTGCAAAAAATGCCCATGGGCCCAGCCAGAGGCCTCCCTTCCTTAGAGCCCCCGCTCGCCCCTCTTCTTCTAACTACTCTCAATGGCAGGGACCACAAAGGTCCCCAGGTTTTCAAAGATGACAGAAAGATCTCCTAAGGTGAGGAGACTTCTATGTGGGAAATCACATTGAGGGACAAAATGGCTGCCCAGCCAGAATGAGGGAGAACGTGGTAATGGCACGGAAGTAGGAGGGTGTCAATCAGAAGGGACATTGGTCAGAAATGGGGCAAAAGTGAGGGAGCCTCAGAGAAATGGTGGCAGGACCCAGCCACCCCACAGGCCTCCGGTGGGAATGGGGTGCCAGGCCAGAAGGGACTGGATGGGGCTTGGCATTCCAATCAGGTCACCAGTCCCCTGGACCTCATTCCAGTGTCTTCGGGCTGCTCACTGGTAATCTGCCTTCCCGTGCAATGCTCACCCCCACAGCAAGGTGCCCCCCAGGCTATCACAAGCCTGGCAGACTCCTGGCAGCTTCACATCTGTGGTACGTTTCAAGTTGGCAGTTGGCTCATACACATCGTCACGAGTGAGCACCATCGGGAGGGGCTGGAACTCCTGCACACCTGGAATCCCAGCACCTCAGGCAGCTGAGGCAGGAGGATCATGAGTTCAAGGCCAGAGGCAGCCTGCACAGCTGGGTGAGATTCTGTCTCAAAACACAAAACAAAAGTGGGACTAGGGGTGCAGCTCAGTGATAGATCACTTGCCTAGCCTGGGTCAAGTCCTGGGTTCAACACCCAGTGCTGCAGAAAAAGGAAAAGAAGTGAGCTAGAACTTGGGGTCCCCTCAACAGTGGCTAGATGGAGCCTCTAGGTCTGCAAACCCAGCAGCCAGGCATGGGACCCCAGGAGATCTGCCTGCAGGGAGGGGGAGAGGGGCTTTCTCAGGTGGATCCTGGAGGCCAGCCAAGCGCTACTTTGCCTGGAGATACTTGTCCACACAGAGCCGGGATCCCAATGTGAGTGACCAGCAGCAATGCCCAGGAGTAGCTGGCCAGCAGCTTCAAAGGCCTGATGCTACAGAAGGGCCCAACTATGACAGGAAGGAGCCACTTGAGACCAAACAGACTCCCTACTTCACGCACCTCACAGCCCAGCCACTCCTCAGGAACCAAACAAGGCCCGGTGGAGAGAAGACAGGCGAGCAGGACCCGAAGGAGGAGCTGGTGCCCTGCAGAGGCCCCGGATGCACTCTGGGACCCTGCCCTCGCCAGGCGCCCGCTGCTCCTCAGACACTCGGCCTGCACCTTACTCAGCCGCCCGGCAAGAGCAAGCTGCCTCTGTGCCTGAGGCCGTGGCGGTGGCCCGTCAGTCAAGTACACACAGATAGGGAAGGGTGGGAATGAAGGCGGGCAAGGGAGACAAGGTGAGAGGAGCCCAGGGGCCTGGACAGACTGCGGCTCAGCCTCCTTCTCCCATCTAACAGGCAAAATCATGGTGGCTGGTTTTGGTCAACACTGATGTGACCAAGTTGAAGAAGCCACTGGTGAGGGGAGAAAATGGGACTGGAGCCCCCTGGGGACCTGCCGACCAATTCATCCCAACTCGCCAAGTTCCCAGCACCTCCACATACAGTGGGCCCCAGCCTTACCCATCCCAAAGCAGACTGAGCCAGACGTGGGCAATCCGCTTTACTTAGCTCATGGCCAAGCATGCAGAACATGGTAAATAAACGAACAAATGAACACAGAGGAATCCGTGGTTCGGTGGTGACCATCAGCTTTCTATGCCTATCACACCCCCACTTCCATTCCTTCTGTCTGGGCTGTCTGCTTTCCCGCCTGCTTCTCTCCCTATCTGCGTGAGGCCATCGGGCCCCTTTTGGAGCAAATGAGAGTAAGAAGAGGAAGCACAAACGCCAACTGGAAATGCAAGTGCATCACATTTCATTCCCCCCCTGAACGAGTCTCAGAGGACATGGTGTCCCCTTGCGCCACACTCTGTGGTCCCCTTCACTGACCCCTCTGTGCCACCTTGTGTGCCCACCCTGGCTCACCAGCACTGACATTCTTGGACACGACAGGCAGAGGGTCAGCCTCCTGCTCGGGTCTGATGAGAATGGAGACGGCCAAGGAGGCCGTGATCTCCCTGTGCAGGCTGCTCACTCCCTGTGTGGACTCCAGCAGGGATGTCATGTTCTGTGTCAACTCCTTCAAGAGGTCTGAGACCATGGGAGCAAACTTGCTTGGCCCATTTAAATCTTTGTTGTCGATGTTAATGGCAATGAGTATTGAGTTCAGACCTGCCAAAAAAAGAGGGAGCAGTCACTCCAATGCAAGCAACAAGACTTAGACAATGTGGCATTCAAAAGGAGACACTTATCTCAAACATTTAAAGAACCGCCATAAAACCAGGATGGACAGGCACCAGCTATCATGGGAGGTGAGTCTTTCCAGATTCCCTCTCTGAAGGTCAGGAAGACAAATACCAACAAGCATCGCCCAGGAGCAGATGAAGGCACAAGTTCTAGAATCAGATTGCTGAGGGCTGAGCCCCAGCACTGCCACTTACTAGCAACTTATCATCTCCCCGAGCTTCAGTTTCCTTACCTGTAAGTTATGGACAACAGTATTTCCCTCTCAGGCTTATAGGCATTAAAGGCAATCACCTACCAAAACACTCAGCTCAACAACCAACCAAACATGTGCATCAACAGCATCATTATGATTACTTTAGGCAGAAATTTATACTGGGATCCCACAGCCTACAAAGGAAAGCATCATAAAACCCTGACTTTTTCTCACCACTAGACAAGACTAACATGGCCCATGGCATGTGGGACACAGTGTAAACTTTTAAAAGGAAAGTTAAAAGGGAAGCAACAAAGGGTTTGGAAGAATGACAAGCTGCCCACTTTTGTCTGGTTGATTCCATTTCTTTAAGTGAAAGTCAACAGTAAACAATTTCTCAGTCTACAAAGTAACACAAAGCCAGGGCCTTCCTTCATGTTGAAACAGCAGCTGCTATTTATTGAGCAGCTAATGCACCCAACACTTTATATGTGACATCACAACAACCAAGTCCATCTCCGTATCAAAGCCAAGGTCCGGCCAGTGGCCTGAGCCGGTGAAGAATGTGCCCAGTGACACACATCCATAAGCGGTACAGCAGACTAGCAGCTCCCACTACCTGCAACCACTAATTCACATTTTGCCCTGTAGGATGAGGGGACTCGACCTCTTTCAAAATGAGCATGTTCACAATAATTAATATTCTAACGGGGAAAAGGCTGAGACTCTGCTGCCAGACCACACTTCCAATCCAGGAGCTAAACAGGTTTGCTTGCAGACCCTACTGAGAATGGTGACTCTTTGGAGCTCCCTTCCAGAAGGATGCAAATATGCACAGCTCCAGAAATTGGATGCCAGATTAACGTTGTTGTTAAGTGCCGTCAGGTCAGTGTCTGACTCATAGCGACCCTACGTACAACAGGCAAAACACTATTGTCAGTGCTTCTCTGCTATTGATAGGGTTTTCAATGGCAGACTGACTTTTGGGAGTGGATTGCCAGGTCCTTCTCCCAAGCCTACAGTACCTGGTGTTCCTAGGTGGTCTCCCATTCAAGTACTAACCAGCCCAACCCTGCTTAGCTTCTGAGATCTGAAGGGATCAGACACCACAGGGCTATAGCTGCAGGCACCAGATTAATAAGTTCACTCTAATAGCTCATTTCAAGTGAAGTAAGATCAAATGCATTCTTCCTGTGAGCCATGGGCTCTGGGCTACCATGCGCCTGTGAGCCCCTTCCTGTGAGTGGCCGGCCCATGAGCTACCAACAGAGACAACATGAACTCGTCCCTGAGGGGCTTCCAGTCCAGTGTGCAGGACAAAGAGGTAAAGAGATCATTCAAGTCAATGACCTGGGCAAGTCATTCAACCAAGCTAAGCCTCAGATTCCTCTCCTGCCAAGTGCAGAATCACCCTGGGGTACTGGGGTAATTGAACAAAATGAGGTAGAGTGCTGAGCAAGATGCCCAGCTCATGAATGACCAACCACCGTGGGCTTTATAACTACTTTGCAGCTGGGCTTGGTGGCACACACCTGCAATCCCAGTGACTCAGGAGGCAGAGGCAGATCACGGGCTTCAGGCCAGAGGCAGCCTGCATAACTTAGTGAGACCCTGTCTCAATATTAAAAAAAGGAAAAAAATGGACTAGGGGTTCAGCTCAGTGGTAAAGCACTTGTAAGCATGCATGGGATCCTGGGTTCAATCCCCCAGTACTATAAAAAAAAACAACTACTTTCCTAGGAAAAGGTATTTCTGTGACGTCCTCTTTTCTTTTTTCTGTTAATATCATCTAAATGTATATATATGTTGGAGCATGTTTAAGATTTGTAGATCAAGCCACTGTTTGGGATCTTTTAAAATAAACTTCTCAGGTTACTGACAAAACCGCCAATGGGGCACCTACTCAGGACTGTGCTCTGTCTCCGTTCTCCCATGTCAAGTAAATCCCCTTCCCAAACCGATCAGGTCAGGACCAAAAACACTAGTGCACAAAACCGCTTTGTTTCCTACTCTCTGCCTCTCAGCGATGAGGGCGGGAATGAGGGGAGAGCAACGCCCTCAGCCAGCAGCCCACCATGTGTTTCAAAACACTCAGACAACCACCTGTATTTCCATCACGTTTCAGACCGAGTGACTCTTAGCTACACCCTGTCTTCCTCAAAACAACTCCGTCACCTCCCTCTGACCTTGAATGCTCATGAACACTTCACAGGGTATATTCACCTTTCAATTTTGCAAATTGCTTACGATACAGAATCCTTTTAGAGCTTGTCAGAATGATGCTGAGGATGATAAGAATTATCCCAGCAGGGTTTCGCTTCCACCACCAGAATTAATGTGGTCTATTTAAAGTGCAGCTCTCCTGACCTGGAAGCAGGCAGTGGCCATAATCTAATTTGGGGCTATATTCTGATCTGCCTTGAAAAGCGGGACAGATTCCAAGTGTGCAAGGGCTTGGTTGTCAGAACACCTGAAAGCCAACTGCCCGCAAGAACAAGAGCCAGAAGGGAGTGTGAGGAAACTAGCACTCGTGAACAGACAATGACTAAAGGCTGTGGCTTTGGGTAAAGTTTCTGACCAGCCTTGGCTTTCCTGGAGGAGACTGAGAATTTGTACTTTAGAGACTGCAAGGAAGACAAAACATTGGCTCAAATTCTAGTTGAGGTGTTGTGTGACCTTGGGCAATTTATTTTTTCCTCTGTTTTCCTCATCCATCCAATGGGAGTAACAGCATTTACCTCTAAGGATGACTGTAGCCAGGCATGGTGGCACATGCCTGTAATCCCAGCATTCTGGAGGCTGAGGCAGGACAGTCACTGCAAGTTTGAGGCCAGCCTGGACTACACAGTGAGTTCCAGACCAACCGGTGCTACATAGGCAGACCCTGGCTGAAAAACAAAAAACAAAACAAAAAGCCCTCCATTCATCCATTGTCTGAGGAGACTGCTCAAAGGTGGAGTGCTTGCCTAGCACATGCAAGGCCCTGGGTTCAATCTCCAGAAGGGATTCTTTTTTTCGTTTTTCCCTTTATTGATAAATGTTGGTGGGGTACAGAGTAATACAGCACAAAGGAATTCTTCCTATACATCTAAGGATTGCTCCAAGGAAAAAATGAGAAAAGATAAGCTGGGCACAGTGCCAAACACCTGTATTCCCAGGGAGTCAGGAGGCAGAGGCAGGAGGATCTCAAGTTCAAGGCCATAGGTCGCCTATGTAACTGAGCGAGACCATGTCTCAAAATATAAAAAAAAAGTGGGCTGGGGGTGTAGCCCAGGGGTAGAGCACTTGCAAATATGGGTGAGGCCCTTGTTTCAACTCCCCAGTTCCGAGAGAGAGAGAGAGAGAGAGAGAGAGAGAGAGAGAATAGAACAAATGCGTATCCAATAAAGGCAGTTAGTCAATAAATATTGGCCATAATCAACATATCTGGCATATAATTAGTGTTCAATGAAAATTAGCTATTAATATCATTATTACACTCAAAGAAAAACCCCCAGCACAAAGGTCCACAAACAGCCCCTTCCCCTTTTAGTAAGAGCGCCACTCTTTCCTGCAGGAAACACGTTCATCTGGTTCCTTGCGACGAATCCTCAGTAATACCCTCTCCTCTTCCTCCCTCAGGGACATCCTCCTGCCTCAGCCTCCTACAGATTGAGATTACAGGTGTGTGCTACCATACCCAGCTCTTCATTCCTTTTTATGACCTTATTAGAAAGTGGGAAAATTGTTGAGAAAAAAAAAAAAACAAAAAATAAGACTTCTATAGCTGTGTCTCATTCTCTTTCAGAAGCCAACCCCATCCTGTGCTAACGAACCATTTTCATTCTGCGAGGAGCAAAGCAAAGAACCCATGGAAACTCACAAACTGGGCAAATCTGGCCTCCACATTGGCAGCTGCCACCAAACCTCAGTCTTCATTTATGAGACTTCAAGAAGATTACACACCTTTGAGACAGTGGTCACACTAACCCAAGGGGTGTTAATCCAGCTACACTAGCTCTTAAGATGCGAGAACATATTCATGCTGCTTATATAGCCCCTGGTCCAAGCCCACCACCAGCCAGATATCCAAGACCCTCCCCAGGACCCTGTGGATGCCGCATCCTCTAGCGACCTATGGGTTAACACCCAGCCTGAGAGGAATAACACCCTGCTTTCTGGTTCTCTCCACAAGGCCAGCAGTTCTCTACCAGCTGTTAACCATTTCTAGCACCACCCCTGGATAATTCTGGTTATTTTCCCTTCCAAGGTCTCTTTCACCAGAAGTGGATTTGCAAATTCATGACAACAACAGAGAAATGCAGAGAGGGAACTGAAAGCATTATAGGAGGGGAGGGTGGCCTAGTGGACTTCCCCTCAAAACCAAAAGGATGCGCAAAGTGTTCTCCTGGCACGTGCAGCTTCCTCAGAATTAGTTTTCTACAGAAAAGAAATTGTTACCCAACGTGAGTCAATGAAGCAAAACATAAACTCTCGGCTTTGAGTTAAGTGCAATCAACCGTTTTCAAAAATCCCTACAGAGGATCAAGGAAGTTGGTTTCTCTAATTTTACAGTTGAGAATACATTAATATACTTATTTTCAACTGGCTGTAAAGATGGGTACAGAAAGCAGAGCACAGGGACTCAGCCTCATAGGAAAATGAGCAGCATGTCCAGAAGTCATTATTTTCAACAGAGTCCTTTGGTGGCCTCTACCATGAAGACAGTCAAGCATCTCACAACTCGCTGAGTTACAAGAATGAGCAGGGACAGGCCAAATCCCTGATCTGCAGCCAAATAGCTGGAAGAACAAGACCAGCCAGTCACAGGTACCATGAGAGGTGGCCTCAGGACTGTGGATAACTGGGTAGGGAGCCTATGAATGACTGAGAAAGAAACCTCAAATTTCAAGACAGAATAGATTAAAACTACAAGATGCCACTTCATACTCACTAGGATGGCTATTATTTAAAAATAAAAAAAATTGATAAAAACTAGAAAGCAAGAGTTGGCACTAATGTGGGGAAACTGGAAGCCTTGCACAGCTGCTGGGAATGTAAAATGGTACAGTGCTGTGGGAAACAATTTGGCAATTTCTCAAAAAATTAAACATAGGATTACCAGATGACCCAGCAATTCCATTTCTGCAAACATAGCCAAAAGAGCCAAAAGCAAGAAAGAACAAATATTTATATACCCATGTTCATAGAAGCTTTATTCTTAACAGCCAACAGGTGTAAGCAACTCAAGTGTCCATTAGGATAAAGAATACACACACACACACACACACACACACACACACTGGAATATTATGCAACCATCAGGACTCCTGGGACCCCCTCTGCTATTTCTACCAGGTTATTTCGCTTTTCCTCCATTTGCCTGAAGGCCACCAGCCTTTGGATGAAGGCTTCCGAAAAGTTGCCGGTTTATTTCCCATTTTTAAGTTTCTGGGTCCCGAATGGTGGGGGGAGGGTCCCTCAAACCTGAGTCAATTGGACTCTCAATGGGTTGGGTCCTTGGAAAAGGGGTCCCAAATTAATTATGCATGTTCCTGTGAAAAGGGGAACTGGGAGGTCTGTGGAGACCGTCCCAAGACCGACGTGTTCCTGAAGGAGTCCCAATTAAGTTTTCTCTCCCAGAGCCCTCCAGAGAGGCAACTCCTACACCCCCAGAGCCCTTTGAGAGGAACTCTGACCTGTAAGGGACTATTATCTTCTGGGAGGCCCTCCAAGAGGCCCCCCCATTGTCTCCGGAGTCCTCTGAAAGGAAACTCCCTTTCGTTAACCCTTAACAGTTTCCCGGAGTCCCTCTGAGAGGAAGCTCCTTGCCTCAAGACCAAAAACCTGTTTGCTGCTCAGCCAAGTCGTTAACCTTGAGAGCTGTTTGCCATTGTCTATTACCTGAATGCCTGTGAAATTACCAGGGCTCAAAGCCAAATTACCAGGGCATAAAGCCAATTACCAGGATGGGCCCCTTAAGGGGAGTCCCATCCAGTTGGGTCCGGAAGTAATCCCAACCGTCCCAGTCAAGGCCCGGTGAATGGGGAGTCCCAACCCCGTGGCCATCCCAGATAGGGATTCCACAGCCTGTTGGGTCCCAGGCTACGGGGGTCCCAACCTGTGAGTGAGTTAAGTGCATGATACAAAAAAAAAATGAAAAGACAGAGACAAATACTTTTAACAAAAACCCCGTTAGTTACTTTTCCCCCACCTGGAGCGGCCCACACACAAGACGCAGAGGCTACAGGGAACGCACTCAACAGCCCTATTAAAGCCTGCTTGAGGGAGGGAGAGACAGAAGGTGAGCTTTATTGCTATGAGGGGGAAGGTTAGGTTTCACTAACAAGTCACACAAGACAGACAAAACCGACAGGACATACAACAGGCAGGACAAACATTAGACAATGGACAGACAAGGAAGCTCTCACCAGTCCGGTGACTGGAAACAGGTCCAGGCAAAGCTGACGAAGGTCCCTTGTTGTCTCCGAGAGTTCCTGTTCGTGCACCAGGTGTGGGGCATCACCCTGCTGCTGGACTCGCTCAGGCCATGAGGGGGAACCAGCTGCCGAGGACCCGCCATCTGGTAAGAGGGAGCCAAGCACCAGAGAACCACGCCTTCCAGAAAGTAGGCTTATGCCCACGGCTGTTCTGAGAAGCCTTGAGAAAGGCAGGCTCAGAGACTGATGCCCACTGTGGCTCCTTGCTTCTTTCTTCCCAGTGAAGACACCAACTCCAAGTGCTCTGTTCCAACAGCTTATTATTTTGTCTGTCCTAGTTGGTAGAATGGACCCTGACTGATCCATGTACCACCCTTATATCCTCTTTGGGGGCTAGCCAGGGACCAATCAAAGGCAGTCAGCCCATACAGGTCTTGGCCAGTCAGGGGAGATAGGCAAATTTGAGTTTATAAAAGGACCAATCAGGGGTGGTTCCTGAATGGTCCAATCAGAAGACATTTGGTGGTTTGGAAATAGCCAATCAGGGTCAAGGGGCCTGAGGAAAGGGATTGGATGCCAGTGTCATCTTTGGAAGCTTGCCGCCCAGGGGTTCCCAGATGTAGGGCAAAGGTTACTGCCTGGGGAACAAGCCTTATACCTCCAAGCGGGCCTAAATAGGCCCCAGGGCAAACTGCCTCTGTAGGCAGTGCCCTACACTGGACCATGAGTCCAAAATGGCCAAAGTAAAATTCAAGATGTGGGAACAAGTACTATCCTTTTGATTCTAGAAAAACAGCAGCATTGTTTAACAGTATATGGCAACCAACACTCTATCTCAAGTTTCAGGGGCAGTAGGGAGAGATCAGGCCAAGTGAACCAGAGCTTGGTTGCCCCACCTACACAGTCTGGTAGTTCAGCTTCAGCCAAGGTCACTAGTGCTAATGCAGGGCTAGAGTCACAGACTATAGCTTAAGAAAAGGTTGTTGTTGTTGTTAGGTGTGTCAAGTTGGGTATGACTCATATCAATCCTAATTATAGCAGGACAAAACACTACCCAACAGTGTGCCATGCACACAATCTTTTTTTGTGTTGGATCCCATTGTTGCAGCCACTGTGTGTCTTCTCATTTTGAGTCATGCCATATCAGCAAAAGGACATCCCAGGGCCTTTACTGTGTTCCCATCATTAAGGCTGACTCTACTTTGAAGGGATAACTCTTCTTCCCTAGTCATCTCTTGAATGCCTTCCAGCCTGGGGGCCTCATTTTCTGGCACTATATTTGACAGCGCTTCTCTGCTACTCACAGGGTTTTCAATGGCTAATTGTTTGGGGAGTGGGCTACTGGGTCCTTCTCCCTAGTCTGTGAAGATGACCCTACTGGTATCTGAAATACCAGTGGCATAGTTTTCAGCATCTCAGCAACATGCAAGCCCCCACCGCACAACAAGCTCACAGGTTTTTCTTTCCTTAGTTGCCAACATTAAATAGTTGGGGAATTTCCTGTTGAAATATAGGTTTCTAAGAAAAGGTAGAAAACCTATATTTCAATATGAAATTCCCCAACTGTTAAATGTTGGCAACTAAGAAAAAGAAATTAAACATACAGGAAAAGGGTGCCAGTTCTTAAACTCCATGCTTCGTGCACCTAATCCCAGAAGATCACAATCAGCCACACCCCTGCAGGCCCTCAGCATTATCCAAAGCACTGTCATTTCAATAGTCTCCCATTGCATAGTCATTACTTTAAGATTCAACTTCTCTTTCTTCAAAAAGTACTAGTGTATCTCATCTGTCAATGGAGCTAATACAACAGCCTCATGGGTTCATTTGCCATTATTTATTCTCTCTTGTCACTTTCAATTTCCTAGTAGTTACCTGAGCTAGCTCAGTGGACAGAGGGACAATAATAGACCTGGGCCCTCCGTCAGACAGAGAAGGGAGCTGGGAAGAGCCAGGAATTTGAGGCCAATCTGACTTGGATTGGAATCCTCAGCTCTGCCTCTACCAGCTGTGGGAACTTAAGGCAAATGATTAACCAATTTGAGTCACAACTACATCATCCAAAAAATAAAATAAAATAAAATAAAATAAGGACACCAACAGCTACCCTGCAAATCTGTTGCTGTGTTATCAGCCAATGCCAGGGCTGACTTCTCAGCACTAGCATCTGGACTGTGTGGGAACTTTCTCATCAAGACCCCACCACACCCTGTCAGGCAGGCTCTGTGATTACTTTTTCTTACACATGAGGACTCAGAGGGTCGGAGAGGAGATGTCCCACTGAGTGGGGACTGCAACCTTGCTACCTGACTACTGAGGTGCACTAGGTGAGGAACCCAGCCCCATGTCTAGCAGGGAGGGAGACGCGAGTGGGGCTCAGTCCCCTCCAGTCCTCCTCTCAGGGTTTCATTTTCTTCATTTGGCCCAATGGCGGAATTCTAATGGCTTTAGGAACAGTAACCAGAAGCAAGGACTAGTATCTTCTAGGAGGCCCTCCAAGAGGCCACCCCTTTGTCCCCGGAGTCCTCTAAAAGGACATCATTGCTCCTAAGAGTTGGATATTACCAGAAAGCAGAGAGTATCAGAAAGATGTCTCTCTATACTTTATCCACTATACGATGGCATTTAACTGTGTGGATCTTAACAAATTATGGAAAACACAGGCAGAATGGGACTATCAGAGAACCTAATTGTACTGATGAGGATTCTGTACATGGACCAAGAGGCATTCATTGGAACAGAACAAAGAAACACTGCTTGTTTAAAGTCAGGAAAATTGTGTATCACCATATCTTTTCAATTTCTGTGCTGAGCTAATAATCTCACACACTGGATTTTATGAAGAAGACTGTGATATCAGGATTGGAGGAAGCCTTGTGAGCCACCAGCATTATGCAGATTACACAACTGTGCTTGCTGGAAGTGAAGAAGATTTGAAGAACATAGCCTTCAGTATGGATTGCAAATATACACCAACAAAACAAAAATCCTTACAATTGGGACAGTCTGCAACTTTATGGTAAATGGAGAAAAGATTGAAATTTTCCACAATTTTGCTTTACTTCATTCTAAAATCAATACCCATGGAAGCAGCCATCAAGAAATCAGAAGATACATTGCTTTGGGAAACTCTGTGGCAAAGATCTCTCTAAAGTATTGAAAAGTAAAGATGCCACCTTGAAGACGAAGGTGCACCTGCCTCATGCCATGGTATTTTCAGTCTCATTGTATGGTTTTGAAAGCTGGACATTGAACAAGGGAGATAGGAGAGGAATTGGTGGTTTTTGATATCATGCTGGAGGCAAATATGGAACATAAAACAGAATGCCAAAAGAAACCACAGATCTGTCCTAGAAGTGCCACAATAGTGGCACTTGGAAGCAAGGATGGCCAGACTATGTGTTATGTATTTTTGACATGTCATCAGGAGAAACTATTCTGTAAAGATGGACATGATGTTTGGGAGAGTGGTAGGTCAACAGAAAAGGGAAAACCCTCCAGTAGATGTATTGACTCTATGTCTGCAATTATGGGCTTAAACATAATTTACATTATATGCCTGACACAGAATCTAGAAGTGTTTCATTCTGCTGTGCATAGGGTTGATATGAGTCAGACTTGTCTCAAAGGCACTTACCAACAAACAACAAGCAGTCCAGGACTGAGGCTCCCTGGCCAGTTCCTGGTGAGCTCATGACTGAGGCTCTCTGACCAATGTCCTACCCCTCTTTTCCTTTTCCTCATCCTGTGACTGGCCTTTGGATTTGGAAACCCAAGCCCTGGTTATGAGACAGGCTTGTATGTGACAACCCCCCAGCAGACTTGGCCTGTGAAGAACCCACCTTCTACAGAAGCATTCTTGTCTGGTTTATTTGGGGAGACAACTCGAGTCTGGAGAGAGACCTTTTTCTTGGTGGTCCTAGCCACGTACCACAAAATTTGTGTCTTGAAACTCTAGGGTTGTGTTGTCTCATGGTTCTGAAGTTCCAAGGTCTGTAATGGAAGTGTCAGCAGGGCCAGGTTCCCTAGGTGGTGATAGGGATGGTGTGTTATAGGCTTTGTTCCAATTCCTTAATTTGTTGGCTAATGGCTGCAGAGCTCTGGTCAGCTTCACACTTTCAATCGTGATGCTTGAGTGAGTGCTTGAATCCTCTTATCTTGACTTGTGTCACTTTGTATCAGCTTTTTTGTTGTTGTTGTATGTATAGTACAGACAAGCTTCTAACTTACTAACTTCCTTCCTTCTCTTTGGTGTTGGAAGTAGAGGGAAATGCCACCACATCAAAGAATGGGTCTGGGGGTGGAGGTCACGGTGAAGATTAGAGTGGTAAGTAGGGGGTTTAGGGTTTAATTTAGCATCTTGGTCAGGGTCAGTGTCATGGTATGGTTAGGGTTAGGGTTAGGGTGAAGGTTGTGGACAGAGATGGGGTCTGTGTGTGGGTGAGGGTTGGGGTTAGTGCCTTATGCAAATTAGAATCAACTTGCAGTGTCTGAGGTCAGTAAGTCTAGTTGTACTCTGGATTGTAAATATTCTCCAAGTATTGGTCTACCATCCTCTTGGTTTTAGCACAGGGCTAGTTGACTCGCAAAAGATAAGCTAATTCAAAAAGCTCGAGACTGAACAGGCAAGGATGATTACCAAAAGAACAATTTGAAGTATTCTTTTCTTCAGTAATGCCACTATTATTTAAGCCAACACAGTAAATATGTCTGATAGTGTGAAATTAATCCTATTATGGGTGAAATTGGGATGCCCCTCTGAGGATTTAGCAAGTAGGAGGAGGTTTAAAATGTCTAATTCAACCTGAGAAGATGTGTTGATCCATGAAGAACAGGAGCACAAAGAAAAGCCAGTTCAAGACTGTGATTATCCAGAACTACTCAGGCCACACACTCCACAGATATTTGCTGGGGTCTCATGGTTTGTGCCGTGCCTCTGGTAATTTGATGAATTAGCAGTCTCCATCAGGTTTCTTTGATTTTGTAGCCTTCTAAAATTGTTGAAAGAGGGCAGTCTAGAGTTGAGAATATATGATAAATTGTACAGTGGTCATTTTACAATGTCTGGAACTGGGTTGAATTACATTTTCAAAAATACTTTTGGCTGCGTTTTACTTGCCAAGTTGCCAAAAAGCTATGTAGTCTCTGATGCACCATTAAGTGGCTTCAAATAGCTTTCAATGACTTTGAATTCAACCCAGTTATACTCAACTCACAGAGTGGTGGGTGATGGTACTAATCTGATGCATTACCTACTGTGACATGTTTATGTTTATTTAAAGGTTTGAATTTGATATTGTGGCACCATCCCAACCTGTTGTAAAGAATTATTAGGTGTCATTCTGTAAACATGCAGTATTGCTTTGGAACTTTAATATTGGAACCACGCATGGGGTCAGGAAGAAAATAAATGTAAAACACATATGATGTCACCAGGCAGTGGCAAATGCTGGTAATCCTAGCAATTTGGGAGGCAGAGGCAGGAGGGTTGCAAGTTCAAGACCAGAAGTAATCTGTGTAATTTAGTGAGACCCTGTCCCAAAAAATAAAAATATGGGCTGGGGGTGCAGCTCAGTGGTCCAGCACTTGCAAAGCATGCAACTGCAAGGCATGTGTTCAACCCCCAATATTACAAAAAAAAAAAAAAAAAAAAAAAAAAAAAAAAAAAAAAAAAAAAAAAAAAAAAAAAAAAAAAAAGGAAAAAACAAAACCCATATTATGTTAAAAGATTTTGTAGGGCTACATTACTAGCTGTCCTGTGTTGTATGCAGCCCACAGATTTTGAGTTGAATATTTCTGGAGCAATGCAAAAGTTGGCAACCTTTTTCTGTGAAAGGCCAACAAAGGGTCATTTTAGGACTTTTGAACCACATGGCTCTGTCACATTTGGACAACTCTGCTTTGGAGGCACATTTATGACTTTCTACAGTTTTAAAGATTTTTATGTTATGTTGCACTGTATGAATTGGTCCATATCGTTCAACTCTCCAAATTAATTTTCATAGTTAAACATAATATTATCTTTTTAATATCTTATGTTACTCAAATTCTTTTATGTTAGTTTAGTCTATATTAATTGTACAAGGTAGGAGGTTTCATTATGATATTTTCATGCTGCATTTAATGTATGTTCATCATGTTCACAGGCTTTATTATGTTTTTATCCCCTTACCACACCTCTTTTCTCTCTTCTGCTTGCACATCTGTAGCAGTTGCCCTGTTTTGCTTTTGTGTCCTTCCCCCACCTGGATTCCACACATGAGAGAAATCATGCAGTACTTGTCTTTGTCTTTGTGGGAATTATTTTGCTTTTCATGATGCTTTCCCATTCAACCTGTTTTCCTACAAACATCATAGATTCATTTTTCTTTTTGGTTGCATAAACACACACACACATATATGTATATATATATATATATACACATACATATGCGTAAATATGTATATATATGCATGTGTGTATATATATGTATGTATGTATATGTGTATGTAAATATATATATATATATATATATGCTGATCCCATAATTTGGATATTGTGAGTAGTACCATGATCAACATAAGTATGCAGGTATCTCTGTGGTATGCTGACTTAGATTCCTTAATGTCTATATACAGGAGTGTGTAGCTGGGTCATATGGTAGTTATATTTTTAGTTTTCTCAGGAACATCCATACTGATTCCCATAGAGCCTGCACTAATTTACATTCTCACCACCAGTGTATAAGTGTTCCTTTCCCTTCACACCCTAGCATGCAGTTTTTGTTTGTTTTCTTGATGATAGCCATTCTGGGGTGAGATGGGATATAATTTTCTTTTTGATTTGCATTTCTCTGATAATATTTTGAACATTTCTTCATATGTTTATTAGCCATTTGTACTTCCTCTTTTGAGAATCACCTGTTCAATTCATTTGTTTCTTGTTAATTTTTTTAGTTGTTTATGTATTTTCTAATATTAATCCCCTCTCAAATGTATAACTGGCAGAAATTTTCTCTCATTCTGTGGTCTGTTCACTGTGTTAATTGTTTCCTTAGTTGTGGAGAAGCTATTTGATTTGAAACAGTCCCAATTGTCAGTTCTTGATTTTATTTCCTTAGCTATTCCAGTCTTATTCAGAAAATAATTGCATATTCCTAGATTTGTTTAAGTGGCTGCCTTTTATCACAGTATTAATTCTGACCCATGAACATGGGAGGCCTTTCCATTTTCTAGTGTCTTTGCTTTCTTCTTCAGTGTTGTAATATTTTCCTTGTAGAGGTATTTTATTTCCCTGTTTAAGTTTACTCATAGGCGTTTTTTTGATGCTCGTGTGAATGGGATAGTTTTTCTGGTTTCTTTCTTGGTATGTTTGTTATTGGTATATAGGATGCTACTGATGAACTGTGCCTTCTCAAGCAAAGCTTCTGCACAAACTATGCATTCATAGGTTTTCTTTCCTCTGTGATTTCTCTGATGCTTAATGAGCTGTATTTTCATTTCATTGATAGTGTTTCTCCCCTGTGAGGATTCTCTGGTGCCAAAGGAACTGTGGTGTCCAGGCAGAAGCTTTCTTGCATTCATTATATCCCAAAGGCCTTTCTCCAGTATGAGTTCTCTGGTGATGAATGAGACTTGACTTCTCACCTACTGTTTCCCCCCATTTCCTGTATTTTGTAGGATTTTTCACCTGTATGTATCCTCTGATGTGATATCAGAATTGTCTTCTGGGAGAAGGGCTCCCACATTCACTGCACTGGGCTTCTGTCCTGTGTGAGTTCTCTGGTGGATAGTAAGGTATAACTTCTCATTTAAAAAAATTACCACACTCCATTCATAAATGGACTCCCATTTGTGTTGTATGATTTGTAATGAACCATGACGTTTTGCTGTTGGTTTTCCTACATTTATTGCAATCATAGTACTCTATTTCACTATAGGCTCAAAAATTTTTCATTGAGCTCATCAAATTTCTTGCTTTCTCAGTTATTTTTGGAAGAAAAAAATCAAGAGGATGTTTAAAACTTTTCTCACCATGACACATTTATGGAGTCTCATTCCTAAGTGAACAAAGTTCATGCTTGAATTAAATATTTTCCAAGAAACATCATATTCATTGCCTCTCTTCATACCTTTAAGTTTGTCATGATTATCTTGGTGCCATAGTTTGGAACCATTGTCTAGACAGACTTCTGAAAAGTTTTGACTTAGGATTTTTTTTGATCATTATCCATGATTCTTCTTGGCTCAGCATGAAAACTACATCAGGTCTGATGATTTGATAACCAAGGAAGATATGACTGCTATAGTTCTCCATCATGAGATCTCTGCACAGCTCTTTTGAGTATGGTTAGGGTTAGAGTTAACCTGAACCTTAACCCTAACTCTAAGCCCATCTGAAAGTATAATTGCATTTTAAGATTTATATTTAAGTACTCCCATTTTTTGGTTGTTTTTGTAAATGGTAATGTTTTAGAAAATGTCTTGGTCCAATTTTAAAATTTCTATACATTTTTGATATATAGCAAACCAATGGACTTTTGTGTGTCAGCCATATACTTTGCCTCTTGTTATCTCTAAACACTCCCATCAAAATACAAGATGGTGTGCTGTATTTCTGTTTTATTTCTAAAATCATGTCCTGGAATAAGACAGTTAATTTCAGAAATTCATGCTTGGAGGCTCACAACCACCACTGAACGTGAGCACAGAGTACCCTGTGTGATGCCCACTGCAGTCCTCCTCGGGACACATCTGGTGACACAACACAACTTGGGAACTCTTGGAGGCAGTGACCTCAGTGAGGATCTGCTCCTGGAGACAGCACCATGGCTTCAGTGTAACAGGTCTGTGTGAGGCAAGGATTAGGAAGAATGAAGAATTTCCTGTCTGCAGCTCCAAGAGCCAAAGAGGAAATGCTATCATGTTCTTCATTTTCTCAGGTAATATTTTAATAAGACTTGTGCTACCAAACTACCCCTTATTCAGGGTTTGACCACTTACCATCAGAGTATGCTGAAGTATTTTCTTGAAGATTGGGCTTGTTTCTGGGGATAAATTGCAGGACACAGAACAGAGAAATGCAGAGTCATGTGGTGCAGGGACAGCATGAAGCGCTCAAGGCATGAAGGGCCAGCATCTGGAAGCAAGCTGGGGTCTCAGGGAAGGGCTGTTGCAGACCTCATTGCTCACTTTCATTCATGTTTTTTTCTTTCTTTTTTTTTTTTTTTTGGCGATAATGGGGGTTGAACTCTGGCCCTTGCCACATGCTAGGAAAATACTATAGTACTAAGCTGCATACCCCACTCTGTTTTATATTTTTATTTTTTGAGACTGTGTCTGAGTTGCCCAGGTTGCCCCTGTCTGGTAAATGAGGATTCTCCTGCCTCTGCCTCCCTGATTCACTGGGGTCATAGGTGTGTGCCATGGTGCCCAGCTCATGTTACTTATAGTGTCAAAATACTTGAAAAATATTGAAAACCTGGTGTGTCAACACTTAAAACATTAAGTATAAACACTGTACTTATGTCTGTTAAAAGAGGACCTTTATGGGTAGGATGTATAGCTCAATGGTAGAGTGCTTAGGAGGACCTCAGTTTGATCCAGGTAGTGTATGAAATATAAACAAAATAATACAAAACCCTGATTAGGAATTCTGACATTATAAAATAGTTATTTTTTTCCTTCAGTATTGAGGGAGAGTTGAACCCAGGAATTTGTGTATGCTAGGCCAGTTGTTTACCAGTGAGCTGTAGCTCTAGTCCCTTTTTAGTATTTTTTGTTTTGAGGCAGGGTATCACCAAGTTGTGCAGCCTGCTTCTGGCCTTTAACTTGTAATCTTCCTGCTTCAGCCTCTCCAGTTACAGAGAGGCACCACAGGACTTGCTTAAAGTATTTACTTCTATCAAGCAATAGTGACCCAGAAAAAGATGTGAGGAAGACTTAAGACATATTAACTAAATGCACTGGATTGTTCTAGATATCACCTCCTTAGCTTCTGAGAACTATCAGAATCAGAAGCCACTGTCCTACCGCAAAATGCTGGAAAGCTGGAGTACACTAT
>VMDO01005433.1:0-111916 GCA_007922755.1 Pedetes capensis | reverse complement strand
TCTGTTTGTTGAAACATCTCTATTGGTATCCCATCAATTCCTGGAGCCTTGTGTTTCACCAGTTCTTTCAAGGCAGCTTCCACTTCATCCTTCAACACCATTGGTTCCTCTTCATATGCAACCTCTTGGAATGGTTGGTCATCTACCAATTCTTTCTTGTATAATGACTCTGTGTATTCTTCCCATCTTCTTTTGATGTCTCCTGCATCATTTAATATTTTCCCTGTAGAATCTTTCACTACTGCTACTCGAGGCTTGAATTTTTTCTTCACTTCCTTAAGCTTGAGAAACACAGAGCATGTTCTTCCCTTTTGGTTTTCTGCCTCCAGCTCCTTGCACATGTTATTATAATATTTGTTTTTGTTTCATATATATGTATATATATGTATGTTTCATATATATATAATCTGCATTATGCAGATGACACAACTCTGCTTGCTGAAAGTGAAGAGGATTTAAAAACATTTACTGATGAAGATCAAAGATCATAGCCTTCAATATGGGTTATGACTAAACATCAACAAAACAAAAATCCTATGACTGGGTCAGCATGCAACTTCACAATAAATGGAGAAAAGATCGAGGTGGTCCAAGATTTTGCTTGGCTTGGCTCTATAATCAACACTCACGGAAGCAGCAGTCAAGAAATCAAAAGATGCATTGCTCTAGGAAAAGCTGTGGCAAAAGAAC
This sequence comes from Pedetes capensis, assembly GCA_007922755.1. Lineage (NCBI taxonomy): Eukaryota > Metazoa > Chordata > Mammalia > Rodentia > Pedetidae > Pedetes > Pedetes capensis. The sequence goes on along the minus strand of VMDO01005433.1, from coordinate 111,226 downwards.
TCTTCAGAATATGGAAAAGCAAAGATGTCACACTGAAGACGAAGGTGCATCTGACTCATGCCATGGTATTTTCAGTGGCATCATATGGTTGTGAAAGCTGGACATTGAACAAGAGATACAGAAAAAGAATTAATGCTTTTGAATTGTGGTGCTGGAGACGTGTATTGAATATACCATGGACTGCCAAAAGAACCAACAAATCTGTCCTAGAAGAAGTGCAACCAGAGTGCTTTGTGGAAGCAAGAATGGCCAGACTGCATCTTACATGTTTCAGACATGTAGTCAGGAGAGATCAATCCCTAGAGAAAGACATCATGTTTGGGAGAGTGGCAGGTCAACGCAAAAGAGGAAAACCCTCCACCAGATGGATTGACACAATGCCTGCAACAATGGGCTTAAACATAAATAATATTGTTTGCCTGGCACAGAATTGGCAAGTGTTTCAATCTGCTGTACATAGGGTCGCTATGAGTTGGACTCGACTCGACGGCACCTAACAACAACAACAACAACATATGTTTCATACTCTGTAGCATATGAACATGGCAAGACAGAATTTTCTGCCAATCCTACAGGGTTGTATATTTCAAGGTCAAATTCTCTATAAGGACAATGCAGTAGATCATTAGGGATTTTTAATTTATCACAGGCAAAATGGAAATAGTCAATAAAGTAGTTGGCTCTATATATTTCCTCACTTTCCAAAATGTTCAGTGTCTCTTTTGGCTTATGAGATTGTACATAGAGCTTTATAGGTCATTTATGGAATCATCATACATTTCATACAATTTAAAGGCAATTGTACATTTTAAAGAAATAGACTAAAACCTTTCAAGCATCAGAAAGTAAATGACATCCATATTTCTTCTTGTTTTATTTCTTTTTCATGATTTTCCAATTTGATATACAATATATTAAGAGTGAGCCCAATGATATGAATATACAGCAGGGCAAAATTTCCTAAGGCTTTTGTGTGGAACACTTAATACCATTAGAAATAATTCAAATGGTCAAAAAATAGGGAGTGCTTGAATAAATGAAATAGAACAGATTTCTTTTATTCAGAAACTTTTCAGAGCCCTTACTAAACTCATATCCATTGAAATACTCCCAGATGTATGGCCTCCAAGTGGTGTATTTCTTAAACTTACTTGGCCATTTAACTTCTTTGGCAGACCTCTTTAATGTCCTGAGTCATACTACTGTTCTATAGAACAGAGTCTTAGAAAATTGCAGAAGAATCCAAAGCCTCCTCTTGGATTTCTTAGAGAATGCATCCTTTCTGTATCTACACAATGGTGAAGGAGTTCAGTAACTACATGGAAAAAATCAGAGCCAAGTAGTTCAATGTGGAAAATCTGTGTAGATATAGAAAAGATGGACTGAGTTATTGCAGTGTATTGAGTTATCGTACCAATGCTACCTACTTACAAGTAAGTATCTAGTTGAGAAATTAATGTAATTGAGGCATAATCTGAACTTAAAAAATACAGTAACAAAATATTATGTGCAAACTTATCTATATATCCCAGTTATGTCTCCTGCAAATTCATTTTGCAGCAAGCATCCTCCTCCGCATAGGTGAGGCATTGAGCTAGTCACCATGAGTGTAGCAGTCAGTAGATACCCAGTTCCCACCTGTTCAAGGCATTGGGATACCCCTGGCAGTGCCCCAAGCATTATATATGTATCAATCTTTTCTCCTGGAAGTATGTAACATTCTTATTTTAGGCTTCCCACAATAGAAAGGCAATTATAATTACCTATAATAGGAGAAATGTGTTAAAATGGAACATTTCCTGCTAAGGAGTCACAGATAGAATTCAGTACACAGATGACTGAATATTTTCTTTTAAGATCTTTTAAAATACACATATGGTACCCTCTAAGCAATTATTGCAGTTAAAGCCAAAAATGACATTTTTATCTCAAGTTTCTGTTTAGTTTACAAAACAATTTTTTTGCAGGTTTCCTCTAGACGCTTTCCATCCAAGAAGTCATGAGGCTATTATGTTTAGGAAATGTCACAATATTCCTGCCACACTATAAAGGAACTGCGTTACTATACTATCTCCAGGCAGAGGCATACATTTTCCAAACAAAACATGAGCTAATCTAAAAGTGCTTTTTTCAATATGTAAACTTTCCCTTTTTTCCATGCTTTCCAGGTTAGAAATGGGGCCAAGGACATTACAACATCAATGGAATGCAACTTGGATTTATATGGAAACCACCATCCTTTTGTCGGGTCTAAGGAAAGGATAAGGTGGGGCAAGGAGATGAAATTGGATTGAATTATCTTTTCTCCTTTCCCAGTTGAAACCACTCTCTTTTGCTGATACTCCCCTTGAGGCTTTGGGACCAGGGAACAGAGGGAGAAGCAAAGGACATCAGTGGTCATGGAGGAAGATACCTACATGTGTTTGGAATGGGCAGGTGTTGAGCATATGCAATAATGCACCTGTCAGGGCAAGGTGAAGACTGGGAAGGAAGCACCTTTATAAAATGAAGAGGTCTTTGTTTTTCTTCTTATTTCTGATGATGGCTTTATTTACAGTTACCTTCATCACCTGCAGGTCTCAAACCATGTGTTTCTGGGCATTTGCTGGTCCAGTGACCAGGTGATACAATGACCAAGCTGATACAATGTCTGCTTCCTGCTGCGTGGTCTCTATCCTCCCCAATTCTACAGTCTTTCCTGTCATGATAGCAATTGCAATCCAAGTCTGGCATGCAGATGGGCTTTTGTTGGGCTTGGCTCCTCCTGCCCATTAAATATGAACCAAAATAAAAATTAAGACATTACACACACACACACACACACACACACACACACACACACACACACACACAGGCTTCGGGCTTCTTTTGATAACTGAAATAGCTCAATATTCAATATTCTACATGGTACCACCAGCTGGGGTTGAGACTGTGCATTTCCAGTTCATCTAAGTTCCCCCTCTTGCATAACATCTGCAGATGTGCTAAAGGCAGAGCAGCTTCACTTGTGGGCACCATCTGCTTGACCCCATGTAGGCAGCAACCACCCATCTCAGTGGAAACTGCAGCTCCACATCTGGAGATGGCTAATCAAAATCCCTCCCTACACCCCTGCCTGAGGTCCTCTTCAGCACTCCTGCAGCCACAGATGTTCTGATCCTCATCTCCCCAGTACTCTCCTGGCCCTCAACCCATCAAGGATTCTTTCCTTCACGTTTCTTCACCATTTGCTTCTCCATTTCATCTCGCCTATCCACAGGGAGGGCTGGGATTTAGCTCAGTTGGTAGAGCACTGCGCTGAAGTCTCTGAGATCCCGAGTTCAATTCTCAGCACTGCAAAAATGGGAGCAAGACCTGGTAATCCACTCCCAAGGCAATCCCGAAACAGTCTGCCATTGAAAACCCTATGAGGGTTGCTATGAGTCGGATACTGACTCGACGGCACCTATCAACAACAACAACAACAATCCACAGGGAAAGCAGACTTGCCATCTTCAAGAAAAACAAAGCACTTTCCCTGCCATTTTGATTCCCCCCAGCCACTCCCCTCCTCTTTGCAGTATAAAACATTCCCAAAAGAATAATTGTATCTTGCTCTCTGCAATGCTTCTCCCACCATCCACTTTTCAAACCACTGTCATCTGGCTTCTGCAGACCTTGGAAACTACCTCCATTCAACTTGCCAGTGGCCTCCTGTTTCCCAGCCTAACAGGCAGTTTTCATTCTTCACTATCTTAACCCTGCTGCAATATCTGGCATGGATGACTGCCGACTTCCTATGTTGAAACTCTGTTCTTTCCTAGATTCCAAGGCAGGACTGCCTATTTGTATTATTCACATCTTTATACACTCATTTTCCAATTTCATTGAGGATTTAAAACTTTAAAAAAAAATTCAACACAAAATACTAAATACCATCTATATTTAAATATTATTCTCTAATGTTTTCAATGGGAGAAGGACCTGGCAATCCATTCCCAAGGCAACCCTGAAGCACTCAGCCATTGAAAACCTTACGAGGGTCTCTATGAGTCAGATACCGACTCCACAGCACCTAACAACAACAACAACATTTTCAATGTCTGCAGCCATCCCATCCCATCAGATCCCATCAGATCTCGGAAGCTAAGCAGGGCCGGGCCTGGTTAGTACTTGGATGGGAGACTGCCTGGGAACACCAGCTGCTGTAGGCTTGGGAGATGGACCCAGCAACCCACTCTCAAAAATCAATCCACCATTGAAAACCCTATGAACAGCAGAGAAGCACTGACAATAGTGTTTCGCCTGTTGTTCGCAGGGTCGCTATGAGTTGGATACCGCCTTGAAGGCACCTAACAACAACAACAACAACAACGTTTTCAGTGTCTGCAGTAATACCACCCTGGTGCCCTATCTCACCAGATCTTGGAAGCTAAGCAGAGTCAGGCCTGGTTAGTACTTGGATGGGTGATCATTTGGGAATACCAGGTGCTGTAGGCTGGGGAGAAGGACCTGGCAGCCCACTCCCCAAACAATCAGCCATTGAAAACCCTATGAATAGCACAGAACCACTGACAAAGTGCCGGGCCTGGCACAGTATTGGAGAGTGTTTCATTATGTTGTACATAGGGTGGCTATGAGTCGGACCCAATTCGACAGCACCTAACAACAACAATGCTTTCAGTATCCCTTTGAGTATAATCTAATAACTTTCATTTTTTAATGATAAAATATCTCTGTTAGTCCATTTGATGTTGCTATAACAAAATATATAAGGCTAGATACTTTACAAAGGTTTACATATGATTCTAGTGGCTAAAGGGTGCAAACAAAATAGCACAAGCCCCTTGGTGACAATGCAACATGGCAGAGAAGCAGATAGAGAATCAGAGGTGTGTAGAAGGGGCCTTGCATGTGGCTCCCTTATAACAATCCAATCTCATGAAAACTAACTCACTCTAGGATGCCAGTGTTAATTGCCTGCAAAGGAAATATCCTCCAATGACCGAATCACCTCAATCTACGCTCCACCTCTTAAAGATTCTACCACCTCAACACCACCGCACTGAGGACCAAGCCTCCAGCACCGAAGTCTTTGGAGAATAAACCATATCCAATCCATAGTGGTTGCCTTAAAGAGGTTGAATGAGTTTTATCAGGTCATTCATTCAGGAGAGGCAGAGAAGAGATTACAGCCTTGTCTTTCTGTAACAACACTCTCTTCTGAAGTACTTCTCTGTCCCACTCCCCTTTCCCTGAAGCTAGTTGATGAATCTTGGGTAGAACTCTGTTCTTTTCTTATTCATGTTCCCTTGTGCAATCCTGATAATGACCATCGGTTCATTAATCACCTTCATAGTGATATCATTAAACCAGTTGAGATCTATTGTAGGCTTTCCTTCTAATAAATGAATTCATGTAGTATCCTCTATGTTCTGCATTTATTTTCATCTTAACATTTATATGGTTTTATTTGGCTTACATAGATATATGACTTTTTATGGTGCTGGAGATTGAACCTTGCACATGCTAGGCAAGTGCTCTACCACTGAGCTACATCCCCAGCCCTTATTTAACAGAGCAGTAAAATACTTGAGCAAACCATATCTGATCTTACATCTCTGCCAAGCCCAGTGCCTAACCCACTGGTGCCTAATGAATATTGAATAAATGAATGATGGAGTAGCTCATGGCTATCTAAACATTTCAGCTTAGATCATTCTCAGTATCCTCACCTGTGTTTCAAACTCAGTAAGTTTCAAACTTCACTCTGTTATTCACCCCAATTTAACTGTGTCTTCTAAATCTCTTAAAGAATGGTGGTAGTATCCATCCAATCCTCTTAACCCAAAAATTTAGGTGTCAATTAGTTTCCTAACTCTCCCCCTGTTTGATCCACCCAGTTATTTGCCTCCTAAAAACTTCTAACCTACTCCTAGATATTCATGGTATCAGCCTTCACCATTCCTTGTAGGACAATTACAGTGGCCTGCTCACTGGCTTCCAATCCCTGCCAATCCCTTCTGCACATCTTTCCCTCTTTGTTTTTTGCCTTGCTCAGAGTTCTCCACCTCTCCTTTACAGTACGCAGAAGAATCTGTACAGTACCTCCTTAATCATGCATACAAGGCTCTTGGTGATTTGGTCTTCGCTTGCTTGTGTAGACTGTTGTCAATGACACCTCTCTGAATACACAGCATGTTATAGTTCTGAACTGGTTGCAGTTCTTAGCTCCTCCCTCTTGTCATGAATCTCCTCCCCCATTCTATCTTCCTATATGCTCTTATATCTTCTTAGAAGTCTCATTTCAAAGATACATTCTCTGAGAAGCCATTTCTAGCTCCCTTACACCGATTTAGACAATCCTAATAAGTACTACTTCACTTGTATATTATTTCCACTTGAGGGCTGATCATATTTTAAAGCCATTCTTTCCTTGCCTTTATTAATTTTCTATAAATATAAAACAGTTTTGTGATGAATTTTACTTCATTGATTCTTACAACAGTAACATGGATAGGTAGTGATGTTCCCCTTATTGTTTTGACAGATGGTAAAGTTGATGAGGTTCACAGAGGCAAGCACTTGAATTCAGATCTGGTGATCCTTAACCTCCAATACTTTATTATTACATCACACCATATTTGAAGTTAAGCAATATTAAGCATGCAGTCCAGAGGTATACCATCAGGAGTAAGTATTTAAAGCTAAGTACACTACAGAGGACTCATATCACAGGGAAAATAAAGCAATCCTAGTAAAGCATTCACATGTAATCACTAGCCTATGCAAGGAGAAGTCCACAGACTAATCTCAAATGATTGACAACATATGTTCCACCGCATGTAATTGAAATCTATGTGATCATCATCAAGTCAATAACATTGTGGCTTAAGAATGTAGAAAGTAACCCCATTAACTCTCATATTCTCTCTCTCCACCCCCAAGTATATACACACATGTATTAAAGATGATGAGAGGAAGGAACTGTTTTGTCTCAAGAAAACATCAGATATGTTTACAATACAAAGAAAACCCAAATTCCATTCAAAAGCATACCCTCAGTTAATCCTAACATCATTCCCTTACTAAATTTCATCCTTTGTTTTGATTATGATTGGTTGCTTTTTTCCTAGCACATAGCTCTTTATATTTAAATCAGTTTTTTTTACAAAGAAAAGATAGAACCTGATTACTTCACTACAAATATGTTAGCTTCCTCCGCTAGAAAGGCTTAAAGTGAAAATACTCAAAATGTCATGGCTACTTATAGACAGAAATAGCCTTGTGATGCAGTTACAGACAATTACATATTCAGGGAAGTCACTGGGGGAATTTCCAAGAAAGTTCTTTTTTTAAAAAAATGGATAGACAGTTACAATGACCTCTTTTGCCTCTTCAGGTTCTTCTTCTTCCCATTTTCTGCCTAAAATAGAAAAGAAAGGCTCAGAAGCATGGCTTCCACCTTGCCACAGTGAAAACAAATGCTTCTTGCTAATGAAGGCAAAGCAAAAAGGGACAAGGAAGCTGGATACAATAGCACACACTTGTGATCCAAGCAACTAGGGAGGCTGAGGAAGGAGGATAGCAAATTTGAGGCCAGAGGCAGCCTGTGTAACTTAGCAAGATCCTCTCTCAAAATACAATAAAAAAACATTTAAAGTGGACTGAAGGTACAGCTCAGTAGTAGAGAAGCTGCCCAGCATGCTCAAGGCCCAAGGTTCAACGCCCCATTACTAAAGGGAAAAATAAGATAGACGACCTCTGGTGACATACCTAAGCAGCTTATATGAACACTGAACTCACCCATTTCAGACTTATTATCATGAGAGTAACACACCCTTTACTTGGAAAGCCATTGACTTGGATTTTCTGTGCTTACAACTTAACTCCTTCCTAATGCAAGTGTGAGAGCATACATTGCAGAACTTAACACCAAAATGTCCCCTTTCTACTGCTTTAGAAAGGAAAGTTGTTGTTGTTGTTGTTAGGTGCCATCAAATCAATATCTGACTCATAGCAACCCTCATAGGGCTTTCAATGGCTGACTGTTTCGGGATTGCCTTGGGAGTGGATTGCCAGGCCCTTCTCCTATTTGTGCGGTGCTGGGAATTGAACTCGGGACCTCAGAGACTGCAGTGCAGTGCTCTACCAACTGAGCCAAATCCCAACCACCAGAAAGGAAAGTAGAGGAGCTAAAAGATCTTAAAGTATCTTTAAGACAATGGATTCATTTTAGAACTTCAGACTGATGTGAAGATTTACTCAGGACCACCAAAGCACTGAGGTTCGAGCCAGGTCCTTGTGTGCCAAGATCTACCCTGGTGTGCTTCCTTGTATCTCGGTGAGACAACCAATTTATCTTTAGAGCCTTCCACCAACTCATCATTAATATACCTTGACAGACTCAGGGTAACAAAGTAAGTGAGGTGCAGCCTTAGGAGAAAGATAAGAATTATTAAGGAGTGGAAAATTAAGTACACAAAGGAAAACTGCAAACAATTTCAACATTTTTTAAGTCTATGGAAGAATGAGGCAAGAATTAATCATCTAATGTATAAGATAAGTGCTATTAGAGTGCAGGTGTTCTTTGATTTATACTTCTATTGTACTGGGAACAATTCCAGGAATGTAAATGATATTCAATAACTGCTAATTACATGAAATTATCAATAAAGGAATGTGAAGAACCATACATCACACAGTTTTCATAAGACTGAAAAAATTATCTTTCTAACACATAAAATATTTTAGGGTAATTATAGAGGAAAACATTTATGACAGGGAGCAATTACACATGTGGGCCATACGAAGATCACAGAAAGTAAAAAAGATCACAAAAAGAGTTGGAGAGAAAAAGGAAATTAATCTTGGCCCTTATAATTCATGGAGGAGTTAAGTAACTGTTTAGCAATATGTTCCCCCTTTTCCTGCCCTTCAATTTTGGTGTTTCAACACTCAAAGGATACTTGTCATAACAATGGCCTTCCTAATTTCCAAGTGCGTATTCTGACATACATTGCCAATCTATCTTAGATAGTTGATAGTGTCTAAGATCAATGGTCTAATGCATTGGTCTGCTGGAATTCTCAATGGTTTCTCGTAACAGTTTATGAGAAGAGACAAAAGAAATAGGAGTGGGTAACTCGACTTCACCAGGGAAAAGGAAGTGTTTGTTGAATTCCACTTATTGAATAATTTTTCTCAATATCACTCCAAAACTTTGAGGGCTTTTTCCCTGGGGCTTTTGGAACACATCACAGTGAGTCAGCCTTCTTGGGTAACAGGTGGTCTCCAGGGGTCTAGTTCTGAGCACATTCACCTTGAATACGAGTCAATTGAACTCATGTTGTTTGGTGATTTGGTAAAGGTCTATTTAGTATTCTTGGCATTATTAGGCATCTTTCTGGGATATGAGTTGCAAAACGGGTTATTTTCTAATTGGAAACATATCACAATAACTAGTTCTCAGTGTTCAGTATCTTCTTAGGTCCTCCACGAAGTGATAAGCCTAACACTTCTCCATAGCACAGCTGACACAGGGCTCAATGGAGATCAGATGTGCAACTCATACTGGGTTCCAGAAAGCACGAAACGGTGCCATTCAAGGTGGGACGATTTGCTCCTCTGGGAACCAGTGAAAGATCCTCTGTGGATTAAAACCTTTGGTTTCTCTTAAAGGATGAATGGATCTTATAAGCCCTAAGGATTCAATAAAATCTTTATAGCTTTCGTACAGCAGAGTGTCCATCAGCCAATTCTGTGATTTTACTGTGTTTGTCTTTTGCAGAAATCCATGTGAAACCTCAAATGTTCCTTTTACGAGTTCTTTTGTTACACACACATGTTTCTGGTTAAATTAGTGGTGGTTCAATTTGGAAAAGATATCTACAATTAGAGTCTGATTTTTGAAGTTTTACAAAAAGGGAGGAGTAGCACATTTTCTATCAACTTCTCCTCACAAACAACTCACTCTACCTTCAAGGACTGTGACCCAACACATCAGTTGCTGGGATCTTCCAGAAGAAAAATGCTGCTTGCTGAGAAATTGTCAGAAAAGATTTCTAACAGTTTTAAAGAGCTTTGTTTCTCTCCTCAAAACTCAACTGGGTTCTCATTAAGCAATAATTCATACCATTTTATAGTGTGTTAGCTTTCAAAAGCCACATGCAACATTAAATCTGCCTCCCAAGCTGGGAGCTTCATCTCTGTTAGGTTAAGCATTTCCATCATCATCATCATCGTCCTAATTTCTAATGACTAAAGAGGACCAGAAACATTGTGTGTACTGCCTTTTGTCAACAAAGAGATAAGTGAACATTTAATCTCTGGTGCGGAAAACCAATTCCTATTCCTTTTTTCATATGTGATCCCAGCACCCAAAGATACAATATGGCAGTGTATCAGCATGCACATGGAAGAAATGGCAAATTATCAGCATTCCTAAAATGCTACTGGTCTGCACAGCCCTGTAGTCCAAGAAAAGGATCAAGCTGCTTTATAGGCAGTGCCACATCCTTAGCAACTGACAAGAAAGTTTCCTGAGAAGGAGGGGAATATAGGGGTAAATGACTCTTACCACCGTTTTTTTCTCTGATTCCTGACCTAATCATCCTGCCACTTCCTTGCCAACACCACCGTTCGCCTAAGATTGATGAGGTAGTAAATGGATATCTTGGGTCTCAAGCAAAAGTAAAGGGTATTATTCTCTACATCTTTATTCTTAGCATACCCTGTACATTTAATTCCTCAACTGGAAAATAATATTTAAATAATAAAAAACTAAATACACTCATGGGAACTTTTTGTTCTATGATTATATTTGTAGAAGTTAAACTCTGGTGATGGAAAACATTGACATGATTTTTAAAATATATATACATAGTTGGTATCTGTTTGTCATTTGTATGAAATCTTATACCCAATTTTTAAAGCAAGTGAAGTACTCCTCTATTGAACCTATGTTGTAAGATGAGATGAGCTTGAAGTTAATAAAATTCACACCGGCATGAAAAAAGAACCTCTAGGAAAATTCTTAAGGCAATTTCTGATGTCAGAGAGACCCCATGATAGCAGTTGTTTCTCTGATGAAATGCTGAACCCACTTAAATAATATTTACTTTGTATTTTTGGTTATTATTAGTAGTGAAAGATGATATTCTTGTGGATGATCTTTTTAGCTTAAAGTAGGGTATCTCAACCTCACTGCTATTGATATTGGGTTAGATAATTCTTTATTGTGGGAACCCATACTGTACATTGTAGACTGTTTAGCAGCATCCCTGGATACTACCTACAAAATGCCATTATACCTACACATGCATCTGTGACAAGAAAAGTTTCTAGATGTTTCCAAATGTCCCCTTGGGAACAAAACCATCCCCAATTAAGAACCACTAGGTTAAAGTATGGGTTGGGATTTAGCTCAGTTGGTAGAGTGCCGCTCTTCAGTCTCTGAGGCCCCGAGTTCGATTCCCAGCACCACAAAAAAGGGAGAAGGATGTGGCAACCTGCTCCCAAGGCAATCCCAAAACAATCTGCCATTGAAAACCCTATGAGGGTCACTATGAGTTGGACATGACTCGATGGCACCTAACAACAACAACAACAACAACAAACTTAAAGTATCTAAAAAGCTAATAGTTTTACTATTCACCAATTCTAATAATCTAATATGGAGGTTCATATTCAATTCACCAGATAGTAAATGGGCCTCTGACATATTCAAGCCACTGTGGAGGTTGCAATCATGGCCATGACAGGAACATATCATATATAATACAATAGGCAAAAAGAGTCAGGTATATAAACAAGAGGAACAGAAGCAAACTACAGTAAATGGCGTAAAAACAGTTTTTCTGCCACTTCATGAAATTTAAATAGCTGCTCATGCACAGAAAGAGAATAGTCCATATAAATAAAATGTTTGAGAGGAACCAAGATGGTGGACTAGAAGCAAGCAGTACCTTCCAGCTTCTCAGTGGCTCAGAATCAAAACAGCCAGAAAACAGCTCGTCAGTGAAGTAGGTAATTGGGGGAACTCAGAGACTTGGGGAGACGCAAAGACTTTGGTTATCAGAACGAAGTCAAGAAAAGTGCATTAGCCCTGAGCCCACTATGGCCACTATGGCAGAGGAGCAGAGTCACAAAGGGAAAGAGGGAGAGAAATAGTGGAGGAAAATCAGCATGGAAACAGATGCACACCAGAAAGACAATCTGAACTGAGCTGACCTGGGAATTGTATAGCCAGCTGGTCCTTGCGAAGCGCTCTGCATTTCTTAACATAAAACACCGTATGATAATGGGAGCCATATTGAGGAGGTCATGCGCAAGCTGGCTGCTTTGGGAAATATAAGTCCTTTCATTTTCCCTTTCCTTGGAACTGTCTGGTCGGCATCTACCTTGTGTTCCAGTGTGGCCCCAGCAGAACACCACTGAAGCAAGTTCCCTGAAAAAATATATGCTATGCAATTCATGTTGGAGACATGGACTGGAGTGGAGAATATTTTCTCTTTTACACTGGTGGCACAAACTCTTGTGTATTTATCCAAAGGAATCTAAGTCAGCATACCACAGAGATATCTGTACATGCGTGTTTCTTTTGGCATTATTCATGAGAGCTAACATATGGAATCAGCCTAGGTGTTCATTAACATATTTATGAATAAAGAAAATGTGGTATATATCCACCAGGGAGTTTCACTCAGCCATAAAGAAGAATGAAATTATGTCATTTGCTGGAAAGTGGATGGAACTGGAGATCATCATGTTAAGCAAAATAAGCCAGACTCAGAAAGACAAACATCACGTTTTCTTCATATGTAGACTCTCTCTATATATATTTGTTGGGGCTGTCAAGTCAGGTCCCACTCATAGTAACTCCATGTATAACAGAATGATGAAACACTGCCCAACACTGTGCCATGCCTGACACTATGTCAGAGCTTCTCTGCTATTCATAGGGCTTTCAATGGCTGAATGTTCTGGGACTGCTTCAAGAGTAGGCTGCCACATCCTTCTCCCATTTTTTCAGTGCTGGGGATCAAACCTAGGACCTCCAAGAGTACAGAACAGCACTCTAGCAACTGAGCTAAGTTCCAGCCCCAGATCATATGTGTGTGTGCGTGTGTGTGTGTGTGTGTGTGTGTGTGTGTGTGTGTGTGTAACATGAAAGTAGAAGGTGGATTATTTGCAGAAAGGAAAGGGACTAATGGGAAGGGAAGGAAGAAACAAGAGAGGGTAATAGGAGGAAAAAAGAGAGATAGATATTGTTACCAGGGAGCAGGTCCAAGTCAGAAGTGCCAGTAGGTGGGTCCAGAGCATGGGTCCAGTAGGTCTCACTGGGAGGTGGGTGGCAGAAGCACCTCCTTTGCAGCAGCAAAACCTTAGTCCTTGTATTCAGTGTATAAATGAATTCATACCTGACACAGAAGTTATAGGAGAGAATATAGACAGGATTTTTTAAAAAGATTGTTGTTATGTGGTTAGGTGCTGTTGGGTTGAATCTGACTCATAGGGACCCTATATACAACTCAACAAAACACTACCCATCACTGTGCCATGCATATGATCTTTTCATATTTGAGCCTATTGTTGCAGCCACAATGTTTCTTCTCATTTTGAGTGGTTCCACATCCACAAATGGAGGTCCCAGGGGCTTTCTTCCATTCCTATTAAGATCAACTCTAGTTTGAGGAGGCAACTCTTCCCTTATGGCTTCTTAAACGTCTTCCAGCCTGGGGAGTTCATTTTCAGGCACTATATTTGACAGTGTTTTTCTGTTCTTCATAGTGTTTTCAATGGCTAATTGTTTCAGGAGTGGGCCGGCAGGTCCTTCTCCCTAGTCTGTCTTAGTCTGGAAGCTCAGCTGAAACCTGTCACCATGTGTAGCCCTTCTGGTTATCTGAGATACCAGTGACCTAGCTTTCAGTATCACAGCAACACACAAGCTCCCACAACATGACAAACTGATAGCCACTTGGGGGTATTAAAAGAGAGTACACCTTTAAGGAATAACCACAGGGAAAACTGAGGCACCTGGAGAGACTTTGATAAGCCTGGAAAAGAATGTGGAAAAACATTAGTTGCCTGGGTGAATCAGCATAAGGATATTTCTATTTCACAGGCGAAGGTAAAGAAGCCAGAGAGAATAGAAGAATAAGCAAGCACCTAGAAGGAAAAGTGCCTTGGACAGATGGAGGAGATGGCAGACCTGAGAGGAGGGACAGCTCATGCGGGGCCACTGAGAAAGGGACGCATGCACAGGCGCCCTGGGAGAAGGAGGAGAGCAGGGAGGGTGAGGAGGAGGAGAAGAGAGAGAGAGAGAGAGAGCATTGCTTTATTCAAATACAGCACACCCAGTGTGACATTGCCCTTTGGTGCCCAGCCCTGGGTGCCCAGTGTTTCGTGAACCTTGAGATGGGAACCCAAGCTCTGCCTGGAAAGGTCCCTTGTGGTTCAGGACATAGGAAGCCTAGGGTATTTGTTTTGTAAAATGGCTCAATAGACTTTGGCATATTACAAAGGGATAGGCCAATAGATCAAAAGAACAAAAGAAGTACAAACGGCCAATAGATACGTGAAAAAATGTTCAACATCTTTAGCCATCAGAAAAATGAAAATCGTAAGTACATTGAGACTCCATTTCACTCCAGCCATGTGACTGTCATCAAGAAAACAAAGAAAAGCAGATGTTGCTGAAGATGTGGGAATGGAGCCCTTTTCCGTTGGTGGTAAAAATGTGAATTAGTCCAGTCATGATGGAAATCAGTAAACTAAAACTCTATGATCTAGTATACCATGTCTGAAAATATACCCAAAGGAATAAAAGTCAGCATTTAATAGAGATGACTGCAAACCCATGTTCACCATGGTACTATCCAAAATAGCCAAGTTATTGAATCAGCTTTAGGTGCCTATTGAATGATAAGTAGATAAAGACAATATGATATATATATATATATATATATATATATATATATATATATATATATATACACAGTGGAGTATTATTCACCTTTGAAGAAGAATTTTGAAGAAGAATGAAAGTATGTTGTTTTCTGGAAATTAGATGGAAGTGGAAATCATCATGTTAGGCAAAATAAGTCAGTTTGAGAAAGATGGGTATCACATGTATTCTCTCATATATGGAATCCAGGGGGGAAATGACATGCTAGTAAAAAGGGGACTGTTACAGCAGAAGCAGAGAGGAGGAAGTAGGGGATATGAGTATTGTCAAAGTACATTACATGGAGCTGGGCCTGGTGGTGCATGCTGCAATCCCAGTGACTCAGGAGGAGGAGCACAAGTTCGAGACCAGAAGCAGCTTGCATAACTTAGTGAGACCCTGTCTCAAAACAAACACAAAAAAATGGGCTGGAAGTATGGCTCTGTGTTAGAGCACTTACCCAGTACGTATGAAGTCCTGGGTTCAACCCTCAGTACAGGAAAAAAAAAATCACAATGAAACTCATTATTTTATACAATTTATATCCTAATAACAAGTTTCTTAAAAGTCTTCCACACACAATTTTGAAAAATTACAAAAAATGTTTAATAATAATAGAAAGAACATAAATTACAATGAGTACAGATATCCATCTAGTTCAAGGTTTTTCAGTGCAAAATTTCACAGTTTACATTTTCACTTGATTTATCCATAGTACATGTCCCAGGCCTGCAGCCATATCACTGTCGCATCCTATCCCATCAGATCTCAGAAGCCATGCAGGTTCAGGCCTGGTTAGTACTTGGATAGGAGACCACCTGGGAACACCAGGTACTGTAGGCTTGGGAGAAGGACCTGGCAAGCCACTCCTTCAAAATAATCAGCCGTTGAAAACCCCATGAATACCAGAGAAGCACTAACAATATTGTTTTACCTGTTGTACATACATACAGTCAATATGAGTCAGACACAGACTCAATGGCACCTAACAACAACACAACAATATGTCCCAAACAGAATAGTAAAAATCAAAAATGTGTGGCTATCCTGAAATATATTTCTCTGTGTTCTCTGTGTTGGAGAAAGAATTAATTGTCAAGTTTCCTTTTCCTTCTTTTTCAGTATTGGTTGTTTGAATCCAGGGCCTCACACATGGTAGGCAATTGTTCTGCCACTGACCGACAACCTCAGCCCCATTTTTATTACTTTTTTATTTTTATTTTGAGACAAGATCTCTCTAAGTTGCATGGGTTACCTCTGGACTCAGATTCATAACCCTCTTACCTCTGCCTCCCGAGTTGCCGGATCACAGGTGTGTGCCATGACACCCAGCTTTGATTGTCAAATTTCTATAGTGTGTAATGTAACATGAAATGATCATGAACAAACAAATGTGGTCATAAAATCAAGATGTATAACGGAAACACTTATGACCTGAATTTATTTTAGAATCACTTAGATACCAAAAACAAAACAAAACAAAAAAAGTCTTATGGTTGTAAGATTGGGCAGCTTGGCCAGAAAACAAAATCAATAGGGAAGCAAGGGATCTATTCAGAATACAAGCAAGAGGAATGGAGTGTTAATCTCTCAAATGAGCACCTTACTAAAGTTTACACCCTCATTCTCAATGCTGAACACAGCTTTAAACTTGGTTTAGATTTTAGAAGAAGGAAAGAAGAATAGGAAGTGGGAGAAGGAGAAGAATCTTAGTTCAGGGTGCTAACACAAATTACCAAAATAGGGTAGCTTATAAACAACAGAAATTTATCTCTTACAGTTCTGGAAGCTGGAAGTGCAAGAGTACCAAGAGGTTGGATTATGGTGAGGGTCCTCTTCTAGGTTGTTGTTGTTGTTGTTGTTAGGTGCCATCAAGTCGTGTCTGACTCATAGCAACCCTTATAGAGTTTTCAATGGCTGATTGTTTCAGGATTGCCTTGGGAGTGGATTGCCATGTCCTTCTCCCATTTTTGTGGTGCTGGGAATCAAACTCACGACTTCAGAGACTGCAGAGCAGCGCTCTACCGACTGAACTAAATCCCAGCCCATCTTCTAGGTTGTACATGGCCAATTGCTCATGATATCTTCACATGGAAGAAAAAGAGCTAGTTAACTCTCTGGTCTCTTCTTATAAGGGCACCAATTCCATTCATGAAGGATCCACTCTCATGAACTAATTACCTCCCAAAAGTCCTACATCCTAATGCCATCAAATTGGGTTTAGGATTTCAATGTATGAATTTTGAGGAGAAACATTCAGTCCACTACAGGCAGCTAATGAGTTGTTTACAACAGGCAGTATTCTCATTGCAGAAATATAGGCCACCAAAAACCCAGGTGTGAAAGTACACACCTGTAATCCTAGCACTTGGGAGGCTGAGGCTACAGGCTTGTGAGTTTGAAACCAGTCTGGGCTACATAGTGAGTTCCAGGCCAGACTGGGCCACAGAGCAAGACTTCATCTGAAGAAAACAAACAACAAAACAAAACAAGAAGGCTAACAAAACTAAAGCCTGACATCTAGAAAGACTGAAACACCACAAACCAGAAAAGCAAGAGGCAAAGACACCAACCTTGGTCAGACTATTTCCATGATAATAACCTTAGCATAATAATGAGAGCTAACTTAGGAATGCTTACCTAGTATCACTCACTGTTCTGCATGCTGAATGTTTAGATCACTGCACCTTCAAAATAACTCTGACCATTTACATTATGATAAGTTATGCCACATCTGCATTCATCTAAACTTGAAAGAGAAGCCATGGTTAAGGTCTCTAAGAGCACACCTTATCCATAGCACACTTCTTTCTCGCTTTGATTCTAGCAAATTGAAAATCAACAAGGTAGATATTTTAAAACTAAAATATCACTTGTGCAATGGATAGAATCCAGTATGGGGAATATGGCTCTGGGTCTGCTGGCCAAGTGGGCAGATCCTCTTCCTCACATCCCTGCCTCCACTGAGGTAGATCTCTGAAGAAGTAGAAGAAAATTCATCCTCTCTGTGAAAAGAGATCTCACAACAAAAACGAGTGAAGCTAAGCTCATAATGAACACAATGCTGCTCTGAGATTTACCCATCAGGTTTAATTCATTCCAAATTCTCAGTTGGAGAAAGTAAAGGAGTGCAGAAGATAAGGAAAATCTCTCCTCGTGGAAACCCAGAGTGAAGAAAAGACATGCTTCTCTAAGAGTCATACAGGCAACTTCACGTGTTTCTGATTTTCAAATGGTTGTAAAACATCAGATTTATTCCTGACCAACCTTTGCCAACATGAATAATAATATATTTACAACGTGCTATGACCAAGGAAGTCCTTTCACATATTTTTCTATTTAATTCTTACAAATTAATTAGGTGGCTTATTATTAAATTTGTTTTGAAGATGTTACATATCTCACCCATGATCATACAATAGGAATCTATGTCATATTGATAGATTGTAAATTCAGGCTTCCTTCACTACAGATGAGGTGCACTGAGCATCTGTAATAGCAGAGGTATAGCCTGACATCTTTAGAACGAAAGAAAATTAAGGAAAAGCATCACCACCAACATGCACCTCATTCAGAAACTTGTTGACTAAGTAACCTTTAATCAGACAGAGAAAAGTGAGGCCTTTCCAAAGGGAGGAAGAGGAAAAGAATCACAAATGACCCTAGCATACTTTACCTCTCACAGAAGAAGATCTTATAGAAGATAAGCTGTCCAACCAGACTGGAGTCAGAGCCTGGTAGTTCTTATATAACAACCTAAAGGTTTGGACTTTCTCTTAGGTTTTAGGGTAATTGAAATTATTCTAGGATTTCTAGCTTAGGCAGGAATATCATTTTTCTATGAAAAAATAAGGCTATTACTTATTTGAATGGAAGGTGGAGAAGCAAGAAACTAAGACTAGGGAGCTAGGCAAAAATCTATTTCAATGTCTTTGTGACACTTGTTGAGTGGTCATGGGAATAAGAGGAAACAGACTGGACAGCCATTTAGGAAGCAGACCAGGGATTTAGGACTGTTTAGGTGGGGAGAATGAGAGTATAAAAGATGTTGAGGCCACACAATGCCATTTTCTGGGGTGTTAAGATGGGAGGAGACACCAATTTGGGGAGGGGAGGTGGAAGGAGTAAAAGGTCATAAGAACCTGTTCCATATAAGTTGTCTGAGGGATAAGCAAGTTGGGGCTGGCATTAGGAAAATGGAAATATGGGTCTTGTGCCGTGGAGAGGGGCAGGTATGGAAAGGGTGATTAGGGGGCAATGACCAACGGGCAATAGTCGAGGCACAAGAGTGGATGTGTTAAGGCAAGGAGAAAAGGGATTCCTAGCCCTGAAGAATCCCATCGTTAGAGGGAGATGAGTAAATATGAGCCAAGAAGAGATTGAAAAGGATCAGGTGGGAAATCATCAGGATCTGCTGCAGAAAATAGGTGAATGTAAGGAGGAAGGATAGTCACCTATGAGAAAAAGTTGGAGACAAGGGGGTAAAAAAATGCAAAAGTGCCAGGTAAGATGAGCTCCAGAAATAAGCCATCTGACGATCTCTTTTCACCAACTAAGTTTTTCCAAAGAGACTCAGGACTAGTCAATAAAAATGTGTCATTCCTGTGCAACACCAACGCCTGTTCTCTAGGTTGGAGTCCAAGATGTGATATTTGCAGAAGCTTCTTTCTTCTTTATTCACAAAGAATGCCATTTTCTTCTTAACTTGCCATCAGCGGGCAGGCAGTTGTTCAAAATTTAAAACCATTTTAGTCACTAAGAAGAATTCGGGCTGGGGTTTAACTCTGTTGGTAGAGTGCCACTTTGCACTCTCTGAGGCCCTGGGTTCAATCTGCAGCACTGTAAAAATGGGAGAAGGACCTGGAAACCCACACTCAAATCAGCTATTGAAAATCCTATGAATAGCAGAGAAGCACTGATATAGTGCTGGGCATGGCACAGTATCTGCTTGCTGAAAGGGAAGAGGATTTGAAACATTTACTGATGAAGATCAAAGAATACAGAATTTAATATGGATTGTGACTCAACATCAACAAAATAAAAATCTTTACAACAGAGTCAGTACACAACTTCATGATAAATGGAAAAAGGATTAAGGTTGTCTAAGATTTTGCTTTACTTGGTTCTATAATCAACACCCAAGGAAACAGCAGTCAAGAAATCAAAAGATACATTACATTGGGAAAAGCTGTTATGAAAGGCTTCTTTAAAGGGTTGCAAAGTAAAGATGTCACATGGAGACAAAGGTGAGCCTGACTCATACCATGGTATTTTCAGTCGCATCATATGGTTGTGAAAGCTGAACATTAAATAAGGGAGGCAGGAAAAGAATCGATGTGTTTGAATTATGGTGCTGGATTCAAATATTGAATATACCATGGACTGCCAAAATAATCAATAGATCTGTCCTAGAAGAAGTGCAACCAGAATGCTCCTTGGAAGCAATGACAGCTAGACTGTGTCTTAAGAATCTTGGACAAATTGTCACGATGCACTAAAACCTGGAGAAGGACATATTGTTTGGGAGAGTGGCAAGTCAACAAAAAAAGGAATACCCTCCACTAGATGGTGTGATACAATTGCTGCAGCAATGGGCTTAAACATAAAAAAAGATGATGTACATGGCACAGCATCAGGAAATGTTTCCTTCTGTTGTACATAGGGTGGTTATGAGTCACACCCAACTCTATGGCACCTAACTACAACAGCAAGATGAATTCATCTAAAAGGGAAAATAATTTAAAACGCCTTTTTTACTTTCTTTTTCCCCAAAAATGAAAGTGTTGGAAGAAGTGTGGAAACAGAAGTCAGATGTAATGGATTTAGAGTGAATGAGGATGAGGAAGAAAAGGGTTTTGAGGAACTTTTTGAGACAGGAAGGTGCAATGATGTATGGCCATGGCTATGGACTATGGCCAGCAAGACTGCAGGGCATGTTCCTTCAGGTGGGGAGAGAGGGTGGCAGAATGTTATCAGTGGCATTGTCAAAATGACCTTTCTCAGAATTCCAATGTCTTTGTGTAATTGCACATTGCCAACCCTGACCCAGCTTCTAGCTAACTTTATGACCTTTGCTGACGTACTTAGATAATTCTCTTTCACCTAATAATTCATCCAATGGGAAAAGATTGCCCCCCCTTTTATTCTCTTCATTTAACATTAATTTAAAATTACTACATTACAAATGTAAAATTACTATATTACAAATGTAACATTACTACATTTAACATTAATTTAAAAATACTACATTTAAGGGATTTTCTTTTGTGCAAAGAGCTATATTTAAACCTCTCAGATTGAGTTCTACTTGGTAGAAATATAGTTACTAAAATCGCCAAAGTCTATAAGTACTCTAAAAAGAGTCATTGCTCTTCCTAGGATGAGTCAATTAAGAGTCTTTTAAAAATGGATTTCAATAGCCTTCTCCAAAGAGCTGATCATTTGCCAAGTCAGAGACCCGACAGTGTTGAAAACATCAGTCACTTTGTCTTATAAAAAAAAATGTAAATTCTTCTTTGGGGAATAATAAGAAAAGATTGAAACCCAACACCGGAGGAAATACATAGATTGGACAAACACACTGAGATTGGAAGAGCTTGATTACCTCTGCTTACTTCCAAATACCCTAGTTTTACTTATGTAAAACATATGTGGCTTAGGGGTTAACTTTGGGAGCTAGCTACCTAGCAGTTTTCATAAGATGTGTCACTGAAGTCTTAGAGTGTGTATGTGTGTGTATAAGTGTGTGCACATGGTATCTCTTTTCCTTCTGCTGAAACTTCCACTTGGCTCCAAGTCTTGAAACTCAAAACCTCATCTACCCATTGTTGCTATATTTTTCTACTCATATGATATAGCAGATTAAAGACTAAACCTGTGGGAAATGTGAAAATTAATCTTACTTAAAAAACAGTGAATTAAAACAGCACTCTGCTGAGCATTTCTACAACACGGAAAACCTGTCTGGAACAAAACAGAAGGAACTGAGCTCCTGAGAGATGTGGGAAATGTAATGAAAATAGCTGAAAATAGATGGAGGGTGGAAAGAGAAGAATCACACAGAGTTTGACCCTCTATCAAAACATTCTGAATTTGCTATGTCCCAACTACAAGCCTATGGGTCAACAGTTTAAGGTCTGTTGCCTTTTAATGTTTTATTGTGTAGAATTTATTCAAAAAGCATCAGTTGAATACCTACCAAACATGCTCTAGTTCCTCTGGGGAATTCAGAGTAAGAGGTTTTATTCTCTTCCTCCTCCTCCTCCTCCTCCTCCTCCCCTTCCTCCTCTTCCACTTCCTCTTCCTCGCCTTCCTCCTCTTCCACTTTCTCCTCCTCCTCCTCCCTTTCCTCCTCTCCCACTTCTTCCTCCTCATCCTCAACCTCCCCTTCCTCCTCTTCCTCCTCTCCCACTTCCTCTTCTTCTTCTTCCTCCTCCCCCTTCTTCTTCTGCATATACAGAAGTCTTTCAAGATAGCTGCACATATATCAAAGGTTCCTCTGTTTTCTCATTTACCTCTTGTTTTGCTGTACTAATTCTTCTCATACTGAGGATATACTTCAAACCCTCTTCTTTTTATTCATGTATGTATTGTGCCAAGTAATTCATCAGCAAATTTAATACAATCTGGGATCCTCAACAGCCCAGCAGTCTAGGATGGTTTTCTTTGATGGGCATGTAGGAGAATACATGACAAAGAATGAATGCATGAATAAATAAATGAACTCATTCACATAGGATTGAGAAGAATTCAAGAGCATTCAAAATTAACATTAGAAATACTAAGACTAAAGTGCAGTGGTTAAATACTGCTTACTGTCCATGAAAGAAACTCAGGCATGTTGATAAATAAAATCTTGCTAGCAATAAACTTTCTTGAAGCTAAAGAAGTATGTTTAACAAACAGCTTTACATTCTTCTCCCCATATTACACTATGAAACCATCTAGAGGTTTCCTAGCTCCCCATAGAAGACATATTTTCTTGTGTGACAAATTTCCACAGTTGCAAAATCAGCAGAGCCATGAATGTGTTCAAAAGAAACTAAGCAAAGCTGTGGTTTCTAGAAATCACTGCAGATAAATAGGACATTATTTAAAAAATTCTGAGAATCCTACTAACTTACACAAATGAAACCAAAGGGAAAATTCCTTCTCTCTATTTCTAGGAGAGCTCTCATCTTAACATGAGGTGACTGTTCTTACCTTCCATTCTTCCAGTCCATAACTCTGCCTGGGCACTGAAAGTCATTAAGAAATCTCTCCTGGGCAGGATTTCTATCTCCAGTTGGCTTCTATTAACTGCCTCAGGTTGCAACACTGGTAAAGCTTATTCCAAAGCAACCACATATAAACAAGAGCTGAAGGTATTTCTGGACTCAGTGTAAAAAAAAAAAATTATTTCCTGGCATCATTTAAGTGAGTCCACCTCACTCTACTTATTATATTTCAGTGATACATTTTTGAGACAGGTTTGGGTTTTACAAATAGATATACAAATAGACATGTAGGTTCTCTACAATCTTTTCAAAGGGTTAACTGATTCTTCTAATTTAAATATGTTGTATTATTTATCATTATTTAAATATATTTAGCATTGCTAGATTTACCATTCCCCTTTATTGAGCTGTGGGGCTTTGCTGACTCTGATCTGAAATTTCTGCAAAGGACAAAACTAGAGGTTGGTAGTATTGAAGGCTCATTCGGTAAATTGTACATACAAGCTGGGTCTCAGATTTCTAGACCTTTTAGTCTTCAATTCCACACCTCAAGCAAATCTCCTAGGTCTTCTCCAGCTCCTTCACCCTTATCCCCAGAAAACCTTTCACTTTGAAAGGCTGATAGGTTTCCAAATCGGGCTATGGCCAAGAACATAGCTGGGCCAGCAGGAGCAGGGAGCAACCTCTCCTCATGCAGAGCAGTGAGGGAAGAGGTCAAAGACTGTACAATCTCCAAGTCAAGGTTCTCACCAGGGGTGTTCGTGCACAGAACCTTCTAGTTTAAAATAATTCACCTGGGACCTGCAAAATATCATCACATTGCTTACACTGCTTTCCTGAATATAAGGAGCAAACACAGTAATCTTCAAAGCAAGAAATGAGAAAAATTCTTTTTTATTAGTAATTTTTAGGTAGTGGACAACTTAATGGATTTCATGATGACATTCCCATATGTGCATATCATTGTACACTGCTCATGTTCGCTGCCCCTGTTACCCTCTCAAGACCCTCCTGCCCCCTGCTGATCTTCTTCCTCCCTACCTATGATACCCCTCTGCTTGCGTGTGTGTGTGTGTGTGTGTGTGTGTGTGTGTTTTACAGGTTTTGCCCTCAAGAGCAAATCATGTATTTCTGTTCCTTTCCTCCCCTTATTCCTTCTTATTACCCCTTCCCCTCTCTTTGGTCCCCTTTCTACCTTCATGACACATATATTAAGATACTGAATATATGTTTTGAAGCCTAGCATCCACATATGAGAGAAAACATGTGATGCTTGTCCTTCTGACTTATTTCACTTGAAATGATGATCTCTAGTTCCAACCATTTTCCTGCAAATGCCACCTCTTCTTCCTTCTTTGGCTGAATAAAATGTCGTGGTGTATCTATACCACATTTTTATTATTCATTCATCAAGGTAGGAGGAATTTTTTTTCAGTGTAGGTGGACCTGGACATTGGCAGAAAATTATGAAGGCTTATTATTAATTGAAGATAAATTTCCTTTAATAGAAACTGCCCATTGGCAAGGAACAGGGCTTAAGAATCTTATAATGAAAGCTTTGAAGGGAAAGAAGTGGATTTGGATTCCTAGTGTAGAGAATCTTTTTCTCAGCCCCGTGCACCTACCTACCAAAGAGTGGTGGGAAAGACTGAATTTTTTGGTATGTTTGCTCAAGCGCATGGGCAATTCACTTCTTTTTTGGTTGTTTTTTTCCTCCTTTTTTTGGAAATTTTTAATGTACAATTTAATGTGTTTCATTCTGATATGCATTTCATTGTGAATTCTCCATATATGCATTTCATTGTACATTGCACAGATAAGTTCCCCTTATCCTCTTGTGCCCTTCCTTCCTCCTCTCCCAACCCCCAACAATGACCTCTCCCAACAATGACATGTCTTTTTGTGGGATTATTTTTCTGTATACCCTTGCATCCCAATTATGATTTAAGTCCATACTTTTTTCCGTAGTGGTCTATCTTTTTACATTATTAGCTGTGTTACATGAATAATCTAGCCCATTTGCATTATTACCATCCTTTGGTATTGTTGGTATTATTATAAGTATTTCCCAAACTATTAAAGTCGGGCTGTTTACTTTCAGGTCACCCTCTCTCTCATTCCTCACTCCTCCTTGTCCTTCCTCTCCCTCCTGCCTTCTCCCATCATTCACTTCTGAGCCTTCTGATGGACCTAGGTTTCAAGACACAACCTTTCAAAGCACATTTTCACTCTCCCATATGTTGCTTTTTTTCAAACCTGGAAGTGTGTAATATGAGATTAACAGAAATGCGTAGTTACAATCAGGAGTGAAACATTCCTGACAAAAGGTCACCAACTTTCATTTAGAAAATGGAATAGACAGTCTTACTGATTTTAGCAAGGAAATTGGTGTTTATTTTTCCACTCTGCCAGATCCCCGAGTGTGTAGCCACGGCAATCATGACTGTGTTCACCAGTGAAGAGGGCCTGCTCTTTGCAATATCAAAATAAAGCAAGTTTTCAAAAGGTGGGTGGGGGTAATTTGGTTTTCCCTGTAACTGACACCCCCAACACTCTCTACTTGCCAACATCTGCATGTGTTCAGGATGCTTTTCAAACAAAAACATTCCTGATTATTATCTGGGTTGTCATTGCCATCACTGATGCAAAAGGATATTTATTTTTATTCGTGTAGTTTTTAAAACATATTTCCAAAGAATATTTATGGTTCATAGTATGCCTCACTATGAATAACATACAATATTTTGAATTTCTGTTTTAAAATCTCATTGAAAGCAATTATTCAATGTTCTTCCTCCATGCTTTATTCTATCTGCTCCTCCCTCATTTAGGAAAATGTGTTGTGAGAAGAAAAAACTAATTACATTCGATTAAAAAGACATCAAAGCAAGATCACCCCCCTCTATGTTTACACATGTTCTTATGGTTAGTTGCGGTTGAGTCGGTATCCTACTCATAGCAACCCTCATAGGGTTTTCAAGGGCAGACAGTTTCGGGGATGGCCTTGGGAGTGGACTGCCAGGTCCTTCTCCCATTTTTGCGGTGCTGGGACTTGAACTCAGGACCTCAGAGACTGCAGCGCAGTGCTCTACCAACTGAGCTAAATCCCAGCCCTATGCTTACACATAGTACTTCCTTGTTTGTTTGGTGAGTACATTTGTCAACTCTTTCATTTAGTAGGCTGCTGTCACTCCCATTGGCGTGTTCCTTAACTTTCTGTAAATCACACAGGGGCTCAGAATAAGAACATGATTAGAATAAGAACAACCCCATGCTGTTCTGCTGTGTTTCAAATGTTAAGGATGCCTGCTCTTCCTCCTTAAGCATGGATAGTCACTACTTGATAATCCCATCATGTAAATGATAACTGTAAAGTCGTGTGAAAATTTGCTTTAAATCACACAAGAGTCCCACAATTTTATCATGATGACACATTCTAAGTATCCTAGAAGAACAGAAAATGGAAGAACAAATATAGGCAAAAATTAATCAGCATATCAATTTTCCAATGGGCCACTCTGTAGGTATTGGTTTCTTCAGAGTACATGAATGCAAGAGAGAAAGGAGCCCAGCTTTCCAAAATCAGGAGAACACAGGCATACACCAACTGTAATCACTGGTAAGAAAAGGGAATTTTATTTTTTGGTAGTACTAGGTGGTTGAAGCCAGGGCCTCTCATATGCAAGTGTTCTGACCACTGAGCTGCACCTCCTAACCTCCATTTATTTATTTATTTACATATTATCTTGAGACAAGTTCTTGCTAAATTACACAGGTTGCCTTTGGCCTTGAATGCCAATCTCCCTGCCTCAGCCTCCCAAATTGCTGGGATTACAGGCATGTGCCATGGCGCCAGGCTAGTGGTAAGCATTTCTTCTTTTATTTTCTTTTGCTTGTAAATGATTAATAGTTAGTCATCCCTAATGACCAATGATGGAGCTATCATTCAGCAATTTATCCAAACTCTTTTCAAAATCATATATTCATCTTGGATCTACTCTTTAACAAAAAGTCAAACATTTATATCAGCTGTAAAATAGTATTTAAATTGGAGGTTCCAAACTCTCTTTATCCAAATTTTAAGAGTGTACCTCCTAGATTTTTTTTTAAAAAACTGGTATACAGTATAATGAGTTTAATTATGGCATTTCCATAGAATTATACCATGTACTTTGTTCTTATTAACCCCCTCAATACCCCCCAATGTTGCTCCCACTCTCCCCCACCAAATATATCTCCTTATACTTTCCAATTTAGAGGTAAGCAATTCTAAGAAACCTATGCCCTCAGTCAGAACTAAGTCTTAGCAGTAAAAGCTATTCTGTAATAAGGAAACTTCAAGGTCAAGAGCTCAATTGCTT
The DNA here is from genome assembly GCA_007922755.1 of Pedetes capensis. Lineage (NCBI taxonomy): Eukaryota > Metazoa > Chordata > Mammalia > Rodentia > Pedetidae > Pedetes > Pedetes capensis. The sequence continues at coordinate 83,723 of VMDO01005433.1, read as the reverse complement.
AGATGTTCCATTCTTTAACAGCACACAATACTTCCTTCCTTTCCTGACATTCTTTCACAGACTTATGGCATTCTCAGTTCCCTGTCACAAAAGCAAATTTAATTAGTGTCTACCCTCTCTCCTGCCTTTACTCTCCAGCAACAGTGGTGGGTAAAAGACTCCTGAACTTAAACACCTCCAGTGAACTGACATGAAAGGAGATTGGTCATTAAAAACCAATTTCTTGGGGCAGGAGGTCTCTGCTGAAACAGTTTCCCTTTCTGGGTCACCTCAATTAAAAGTTAATTCTTCTGCAACACACCTAGTAGGCGATAATCTACTCTAGCATTGTAAATTGACATAAATCTGAACCGATGGTCTTACTTCCTGTGTTCAGAAAAAGGTCAGTGGAACAATTCTAATGGCAACCAACTTTGTCTAATCTTTTCATTTTTAACAGAAAGTCTGCAGTAAATGTTCATTAGGAAAATATAAAGCCTGACCGAGATCAGTTGCCTCTACCCTCCCAGTTCTGAGAGGCTCGTATGGAATTACATATTGGCAATTCAAAATGGTAATCAAGTGTCCCATTACTGTGCAAGGAATCCTTTCTTATTGTTAGCCCAGCTAAGAATTCACTTTGGCAAGAACTTACACCAATTCTTAGATATCACATTTTCAACCAAGTTTCCATCATATTATGAAGGGGTTGGAGGGTGATAGCAATAAGACAACAGAGTAGGAAGGTCCAGGCCCTTGTTCCCCCATGAAAAAATTGAATAAACCATAAGAAACTGTCTACAATAACTGTACAGGAGCTCAGGAAAATAGTCGAAGATCTACAGCTAGAAAGCACATTGCTGATCAAGAAAAAGCCACAGTGGAATGACAGGAAACTTTGCCGCATTTAACTTGCCCTTGTTCCACCTTCTGCCTGGCACAGTTTGGGTGAAGTGGTGGCTTGTTCCCCAGTAACCCTCCAGTGAGAGCACATTGGAGCAGCCTTGTCATGTTCTAACCTGTCTATCTATAGCCTACCTGAACTATGTATTCCCTAACTTGGAGCTTAGATACCAAGAAGTGGCTGGGATTTCATGCTGGGGAAAGCCATGTGAAGCAGCAGATACAGACCCATAGATGCCTGAACAATGAGATTTCTGATTGAGGAATTAAATAGAGCAGCTAAAGTTTCTAGAATTTACAAAGAATTTAAGAAAGTAAATCCCAAAACAACAAATAATCCAATACACAAGTGGGCAAAGGAATTGAACAGACTGTTCTCAAATGAAGAAGTTTGTAAAGCTAAGAAGCACATGAAAAAATGCTCAATATCCCCAGCCATGATAGAAATGAAAATCAAAAAAACTCTGAGATTCCACCTAACTCCAGTAAGAATGGCCAAGATCAATAAAACAAATAATAATAAATGCTGGTAAGGAGGTGGAGAAAAAGGAATCCTCTTATATTGTTGGTGGGAGTGTAAATTGGTCCATCCACTTTGGAAATCAATATTCAATGCAGCACTCTTCACAATAGCAAAGATATGGAACCAACCAAGGTGCTCATCAACAGAAGAATGGATTAAAAATATTATGGTACATATATCCAATGGAATACTACTCAGCAATTAAAAATGAAATAATGTCACTTGCAGCAAAATGGATGGAACTGGGGTATATCACCTTAAGCAAACAAACACATGCTCAAAAAGATAATTACCATATGTTCTCACTTACATGTGGGAGCTGAATGTTACTTAAAGGAAGAAAAAATCCTATACATAAGTTGGTATATAAAAATGCACAATGAAACTTAGTGAAGAAGGGACAATATAAAGAGTAGATAGAAGAAGGGAAGGAACTAGCAGAGAGAAATGAAGATTGTGGAAGGTGGGATGGTGAGGAGAATCAGTGTAGAGGGGTAAAGATGGAGAGGATAATCTCAATGTAAACAATACAACTCATGAGTACATGGAAAAAATAGGGGAATATAACCCAAATATGCAAATGAGTTCTACTACATATTAGTCAAAAGGTTCCATAAACCTTGTAAGTTGAAAAAAGTATAACCAAAAGTGATGTGATAGCATAATGGAAAAAGCCAGTGCTGTATTACTCTGTTCTCCGCCATCATGCACCAATAAAGGCAGGAAAAAAACCCACTAGCCTTTCTCTATTAAAAAAAAATAGAGCAGCTAAGTAAGGCCACCAGAAAAAAAGCATGAATGAAGTTCTCACAAAAATGAAGATATTTTAAAGCAGCTCCTTACAAAGGGGAATTGGAAAAAGCACACCTATAAGCTCAAGGGAGATGTGTGCCTGAGAGGACCTAGTAGAACCTAGGTCTTCATGTGGGGTTGATGAGCACAGATTTCCCCACACACAGAGTCAGTCTTCAAATATTGGAAAAGGTAGCTATTTTTTCAAATGCCCAATTTTCAACAAAAGATCACAAAACATATAGAAAACCAGGACAACGTGACTTTTTCTTAGGAACAAAATAAATCTGCAGAAACTATCCCTGAATAAGCATACTCATTTGGCTTTCTTGACAAAGACATTAAAATAACTGTTATTGAAAAATATAGACAAAGAGTTAAAGGAAATCAGGAAAATGATATATGAACAAAATGAGAATATCAACAAAGATACAGGAATTATAAAGGACCAAACAGAAATTCTGGAACTAGAAAATATAACTGGAGGGTGGAGGTATAGTTTTGAGGTAGATTGCATGCCAAGCATGCAGAAGACACTGGACTTGAGCCCCAGCCTCCTGCAATGTGCATATATATATATATATATATATATATATATATATATAGAGAGAGAGAGAGAGAGAGAGAGAGAGAGAGAGAGAGGAAATATAGATATACACACATATATACAGAGTATATATGTGTGTATATATACACACACATATATATATATAGAGAGAGGGGAAATATAGAGGAAACATATATATATATATAGAGAGAGAGAGAGAGAGAGAGAGAGACAGAGAGAGAGAAGCAGGCAGAGACAAAGAGACAGAGACAGGGAAGAGAAAAAATTGATAACTGAAAAAAGATCACGAGAAAGTAAAACTGGATATTCATATGAAAAAGGATAAAGTTGGAACTGGGTGTAGTGGTGGTGCACACCTATAATTCCAGCATTGTGGAGGCTGAGGCCAGAGAAGCACTGAGAGTTTGAGGCAAGCCAGGGCTACATAGCAAACCCCATGCCAGCCTAAGCTACAGACTGAGACTCTGTCTCAATAAAATAAAATAAAATTGGGTCCCTACATTATATCATACTATCATGCACAAAAACAAACTCAAAATGGATTAAAGATTTTAATGTACAACCACACACTTTAGCAATCCCAAAAGAAAATAGAGGGAAACCTCCAGCCCACTTTTTAAACTTTTTAAAATTTGAGACAGGTTCTCACTAAGTTACACAAGGCTGTCTCTGGCCTCAAACTTGCTATCCTCCTGCCTCCAACTGCCAACTTGCTGGGATTGCAAGTATGAGTCACATGCTCAGCTTGGCAATGATTTCTCATATATGATTCCAAAAGCATAGGCAACAAAAGAAAAATAGACACCTTGCATTAAGACAAAATATTTTGTACATCAAAACACACCATCAGTAGAATGGATAAACAATCAATTGAATGGGAGAAAATACCAAATATCCAATAAACAGTTAAAATTCAGACTATATAAAGAACACTTACAATTTAACAACAAAATACCCAAATTTGAAAGTAGACCACAGACTTGAGTAGACATTTCTTCAAAGAAGATTTTACAGTTATCCAGAAAATACATGAAAAGATGCCTAACATCACTACTAATAAGGGAAATGTATATGAAAATCACAATGAAATACCATTTCATATCCACTAAGGTGGCTATAGCCTGCAGCTGTAGCCCTGTGGCATCCGATCCCGGCAGATCTCAGAAGCTAAGCAGGGTTGGGCCTGGTTAGTACCTGGATGGGAGACCGCCTGGGAATACCAGAAGCTGTAGGCTTGGGAGAAGGAGCTGGCAACCCCCTCCCAAAAATCAATCTGCCATTGAAAACCCTATGAACAGCAGAGAAGCACTGACAATCGTGTTTCCCTGTTGTCCAGAGGGTCGCTATGAGTCGGATACCGACTCGACGGCACCTAACAACAACAACAACAAGGTGGCTATTATTTAAAGAAAACGAACAAAACAGCAAATGGTAAATGTTCACTTAGTTATAGAGAAATTAAAATTTTCTTGTCCTGTTGACAGAAATGTGCAACAATAGAACTACTATGGAAAATAATTTGGCCATTCCTCAAAATATTAAAAGTATAATTACCATGTGATCAAACAATTCCACTTGTGGATATATTTTTAAAACCTGAAAAGAGGGTTTTGAAGAGATACAGTACATCTGTATTTGTAACAGCATTATCTTCAATGGCCAAAGGGTGAAAGCAACATAAGTGCCCATCAACAGGTTGATAGATAAACAAAATGTGATATACACACACCGTAGAATATTGGTCAGCCACAATAAAGAATGAAATTTTGATATATGCTACTGTGTGGGTGAACTTTGGAAACATAATTCTAAGTAAAATAAGCCAGATAGCAAAAAATAAATGCTGTTGTGATTCCATTTATATGAAATACCTGTTACTGTTGTTGTTAGGTGCCCTTGAGTCACATCCGACCCATAGCAATATAATGTACAAAAGAATGAAACACTCCCCCATTCTTTGCAAGGCACATGATCTTTTTGATGCTTAAGCCCATTATTGCAGCCACTGTATCAACCCATCTAGTTGAGGGTCTTCCTTTTTTTCACTGACCTGCCACTCTCCAAAATATGATGTCCCTCTCCAGGGATTGGTCCCTCCTCACAACATGTCCAAAATAAGTAAGACACAGTTTAGCCATCCTTGCTTCCAAGGAGAATTCTCAGACAGATTTGTTGGTTCTTTTGGCAGTCCAGGGTATATTCAATAGATGTCTCCAGCACCATAATTTAAAACCATCAATTCTTCTTTTGTCTCCCATATTCAATGTCCAGCTTTCAAACCATATGTTGCGACTGAAAATACCATGGCAAAGACACCTTTGTCTTCAGTGTGACATCTTTCCTTTTCAACATTTTAAAGAGGTCTTTGGCAATAGCTTTTCCCAATGCAATGCATCTTTTGATTTCTTGATTGCTGCTTCTGTGGATGTTGATTATAGAAACAAGTAAAGCAAAATCTTGGACAACCTCAATCTTCTCTCCATTTATCATGAAGGTGCACACTGACCCAGTTGTAAGGATATTTGTTTTGTTGATGTTAAGGTGCAATCCATACTGAATCCTGTATTCTTTGATCTCCATCAGTAATTTTTTGAATCCTCTTCGCTTTCAGCAAGCAGAGTTGTGTCATCTGCATAACTCATGTTGTTAATGAGTCTTCCTCCAATTCTGATGCCACATTCTTCTTCATAAAGTCCAGCTTCTCAGACTGTTTGCTCAGTATAGAGATCAAAGAAGTACTGTGAAGTGATATAGCCCTGATGCACATCTTTCTTCACTTTAAATCAGAAAACTCCCTAGCTCTGTTTAAACAACTGCCTCCTGGTCCAGCTACAAATTCCTTATGAGTACAATTAAGTGCTCTAGTATCCCCATTCTTCACAATGTTATCCATAATTTGTTGTGATCCACACAGTCATATGCCTTTGTATAGTCAATAAAACATAGATAGACATCCAGTATTCTTTGCTTTTGGTTAATATCCATCTGATATCAGCAATAATATCCACACCCTCTTCTTAATCCTCCTTGATTTTCCAGCAGTTCCTTGTCCATATACTCCTACAGTCACTTTTGAATGATATTTAGCAAAATTTTACTTGCATGTATTATTAATGATACTATATGATAAATTCTACATTTGGTTGGATCCCCTTCCTTGGGAATAGGCACAAATATAGATCTCTTCCAGTCAGTTGGCCAGGTAGCTATTGTCTAAATCTCTTGGCATAAATAAGTGAGCACCTCCAGTGCTGCAACTGTCTCTTGAAACATCTCTATTGGTATTCCAACAATTCCTGAAGCCTTGTGTTTTGGCAGTTCCTTCAAGGCAGCTTTCACTTTGTCCTTCAGTACCATCGGTTCCTGATCATATGCTACCTCTTGAAATGTTTGATCATTCACAAATTCTCTTTGGTATAATGACTGTGTGTATTCCTTTCATCTTCTTTCAATGTTTCCTGCATCATTAAATATTTTCCCCGTATAATCCTTCACTACAGCCACTCATGGCTTGAATTTTTCTTCAATTACTTAAGCTTGAGAAAAACAGAGCTTGTTCTTCCTTTTGGTATCCTATTTCCAGGTCTTTGCACATGTCATGATAATATATAATTTTGTCTTCCCAAGCAGCCCTTTGAAATCTTCTGTTTAGTTCTTTAACTTCATCATGTCTTCCTTTTACTTTAGCTGCTTGATGTTCAAGGACAAGTTTCATAGTCTCTTTTGACACATAATTTGGTCTTCTCTTTTATTCCTGTCTTTTAAAAAAATGTTTTCTTTCCTCATGAAAGATATCTTTGATGTCATGCCACAACTCATCTGGTCTTCCATCATTAGTATCTAACACATCAAACCTGTTCTTGCGGTGGTCTCTGAAGTCAGGTGGGATATACTCAAGGTCACACTTTGGCTCTTGTACATTGTTCTAATTTTCTTCAGTTTCAGTTTGAACCTGCATATGAACAGTTGATGGTCTGATCCATAATCATCACCTGGTCTCATTCTGACATTTGATACTGAGTTTTTCCATCATCACTTTCAACAAATGTAGTCAATTTTGTTCCTATATGTTCCATCTGGTGAAGTCCATGTGTATAGGAACCATTTATGTTGGTGCAAAAATGTACTTGCATTGAAAAGGTCATCTGTCTGACAAAAATTCTATCATATGATCTCCAGCATCATTTCTGTCACCAAGGCAATATTTTCCCATTACTGAGTCTTCTTCATTGTTTCCAACTTTTGCATTCCAGTCACCAGTAATTATCAGTATGTCCTGATTGCATGATAAATCTATTTCACATTGCAGAAGCTGGTAAAAATCTTCCTTATCATCATTTGTAGGCTTAGTGGTGGGTGCATAAATTTGAATAATCGTCATATTAACTGGCCTTCCTTGTAGGTATATGGATATTATTCTATCACTGAAAGCATTGTGCTTTAGGACAGATCTTGAGATGTCCTTTTTGATGATGAATGGAACCCTATTTCTCTTTAATCTGTCATTCCTGGCATAGTAGACCACATGATTATCTGATTCAAAATGGCCCATGCCAGTCCATTTTAGGTCATTGATGTCTATAATGTCAGTCAATATTTATGTGCTCCATTTCCCTTATGACAATTTCTAAATTTCCTAAATTCATACTATGTACATTCCATGTTCCAATGATTACTGGAGGTTTACAGTTGTATCTTCTCATTTTGTGTCAGGCCACATCAGCAAAAGGAGGTACTTAGGGCTTTACTCCATTGCTATCATTAAGTTTGACTCTATTTTGAGGAGGCAACACTTCCCCAGTCATTTTTTGAGTGCCTTCCAACCTGGGGGACTCATTTTCTGGCAATATATCTGACAGTGTTTCTCTGCTATTCAGAGGGTATTCAATGGCTAATTATTTTTGAAGTGGGTTAGCCATGCCTTTCTCCCTAGTCTTTGTCTGGAAGTTCAGCTGAAACTGGTACATCATGAGTGACCCTGCTTATATCTGTAATACCAGTGGCATAGCTTTCAGCATCATAGCAACATGCAAGCCCCCACAGTATGGCAAACTGACAGACATGTGAGAAATATCTATAATAGGCAAGTGTATAGAGATAGAAAGTAGATTCAACGTTAGTAGGGGGAAAGAGAGTGCAAACTAGTGCTTAATAATTACAGAGTTTCTGTTTGAGTTAATGAAAATGCTTTGGAAATAGATGTTGTTGTTGTTGTGTTGTTGTTGTTGTTGTTGTTGTTGTTGTTGTTAGGTGCCATCCAGTCTGGTCCAACTCATAGCAACCCTCATTGGGTTTTCAATGGCTGATTGTTTGGGGATGCTTTGGGTTGCCACATCCTTCTCCTCATTGTTGTTGTTGTTGTTGTTGTTAGGTGCAGTTGAGTCATGTCCGACTCATAGAGACCCTCATAGGGTTTTCAACGGCAGATTGTTTCGGGATTGCCTTGGGAGTGGGTTGCCACATCTTTCTCCCATTTTTGCGGTGCTGGGAATCAAACTCTGGACCTCAGAGACTATAGAGCAGCCCTCTATCAACTCCCAGTCAGTTGTTATTGTTGTTGTTGTTGTTGTTAGGTGCCGTCGAGTCGGTATCCGACTCATAGCGACCCTCTGTACAACAGGGGAAACACTATTGTCAGTGCTACAGCTTCTGGTGTTCCCAGGCGGTCTCCCATCCAGGTACTAACCAGGCCTGACCCTGCTTAGCTTCCGAGATCTGACGGGATCAGATGCCACAGGGCTACAGCTGCAGGCGCTTGTTATTGTTAGGTGCCATTTAATCAGGTCTGGCTCATAGCAACCCTATGCACAACAGAATGAAACACTCCCTGACACTGTGCCATTCCTGGTACTATGTCAGTGTTTCTCTGCTATTCATAGGGTTTTTGATGGCTGATTATTTCCAGATTATTTCAGGAGTGGGTTGACAAGTCCTTTTCCCATTTTTGCAGTTCTGGAGATCGAACCCAGGGCCTCAGAGAGTGCAAAGCAGCACTCTACCAACTGAGCTAAACTCCAGCCTGGTGATGATTTCACAATATTGTGCGTGTAATTAATGCCATTTAAGTTACATACTTTATTTAACTCTATGAGGATTGCTGGTAGCTGCTGCAGAGCTGAAAGAGAAGTGCAGATACCAAAAGTGAGCACTATGTTGAATTCCAGCCCAGCTGAAGTGCAGAGATCTCATTAACCCATGCTTAATTTAAAGTTCATCCAGCTGAGAGAGCCAAAGCCCCATGCTAAGAAAGGGCCATGTCTTAGCCAGATCCACTCTAAGGTACAAAATCAAACCCTACTAAAGTTTACAAAAAGAGAAATAACTTAAAAATTGAGTTTCACCAATTTAAAGGAATTTGTAATAAGCTTTGTCTTTTATATATTTTACCTAGCAAAGAGAAGGTATATTATGCTAAGTTCAAATTTAATCAATCACTAACTGATTCCCACAAGAGAACAAACATCAATATTCGTCAGAGAACAATAATGAACACCAAAGTCCTATAATGGAGCATCCACAATGTCACCTACACAATAAAAATAACTAGATATGTAAAAAGAGAATCAAGAAAAAAGTAGTAATTGAAACAGAGAAAAGGACTCAATATTGGACTAAGCAGTAGAAATATCAAAAGCATCTATTTTAATTTAAAGAATAAAAACTTGCTCAAAAAATTTAAGGAAATATGGTCTTAATGAATTAACATATAAAAGATCTAAGAAAGGACATGGAAATTATGAAATAGAATCAAATAGAAAATCTAGAACAGAGGAAGTGAAAACAAATTGAAAACTTTAGGATTTACTGTATGGGCTCAATAGCAGATTGGACATCACAAAAGAATCAATGAACTTAAAGACATATAAATAGAAGTTGTGCAGTGTAAAGGAGACAGAAGCCTGTGAAAAAAGGAACAGTACTTCAAGACCTCTGGAATAATATCTGTGATAAACACAAAGATGCTCTGTCCTGTTCTCATTTCAAGGAAGGACTTACAATCCAGCTGCAGAGAATATGATTGGCACACAGCCTCCAGCTCTCAGAAACTTCAAGAGCTCCCTTATCTGCAGAAAGCTGCCTTGCTTGCCTAATTCTTGTTTAAGCAGCTTGCATAGGATGACTGTGTGAGGCAGAGATATGAAAGCCCAATTATTTCAGCCCAGCGTGGGCAACATTAACTTGAGAAGTCTGTGATGTTTGGGCCAATGTTTTGTCTGCCTACACCTAGTTGAACATCTTCCTCTTCCAAGGTGAATTTTTTTCATCCTCTCACATGAATCAATTTCTAATAAACCTTTTTCTAACAAGCTCTGCCTCAGCATCTGCTTTCAGAGAATCCAACCTTAAAAAGTTGATGTGGACAGTGTTCTGAGAAAGCAGGTGGTAAGATGAGGTTGTGGAGGTGAATCACTCATCACTCAACAGCAATGAGAATCCTAAGCTGATGTTCAATAAAGAACAGACTGTCAGCAGGGATGGCTTGAATACTGAACCTTCACCAGTAAATTGGCATGGTTTGCTGTTGGAAAGGAACGCGTGGCAGAGCGTAATGAATCAGGTTTTAAAACTCATGGAAAAAGCAGTGATGTAACATTCATGCTCTACAGGAATACAGCCAAAACTGAGTTATCATAATGGGCAATGAGACCTACTCAAAGGGACTTTCATCTTATGTAGCAACAGGGAAGAAAACCAAACCCAAGAATTAAGAACCCAAATAGCTAAACTTCAAAGATCTTTAAACACTCAACTAAAATAGAATGATAAGCCAAGGTTGGAGTTCTGGCTGTGAAAGTCCAGGATCCTGACACATGGAATGGAAACATCTGTTTGATAATCCAATGATTTTGAGTCTGCAGACTGCTTTGAATCTTGTGAGTGTGCATAAATCATCCACTCTTCCATAGGAAGAACTAGCACTGCATCTCATGCTGTAAGAAAATGCAGGGGTCTCTCCTCACAGTAGGTGCTTACTCAGAATCTGCCTCCAACTTGCATTTGGCCATTGAGTCTATAGGGTTAAAACACACATTAGTCTAGCTTTGGATGCACTGATCCTAGTAAAGGAGGAAAAAGATGACACATCAGAGATGCTGAAGATCTCCCCAGCATATACTGGCAAGAACTAGACTAGGAGGGTGCTGAATCGAGGTGTGCAGAGTAGGAAACTGGATAGGAAAAGTGTATTGACAGGGGAATCCTTTCCTGAGAGTCTACATTTCACAGCTCGGCCAGGATCACAGGAGGTGGCACAAGCCACATGGGGGACAGTGGCTTGCAGACATGTGAAAGAAGCCATGGTTCTACCTGAGAAAAATTGAAATGCCATCATTACCATAGGAAATTATAGAAAGGGATTCAAAAGTAGGTGTGTGGGGATAGACAGATAGTAAAAATACCCCTGAGATGATGAATCTCCTTGGAAAAAAGTCAGAGGCTAAGCCTTTCATCGAGGGTACAAGGAACACACTGGCAAGAGGGACAATAATGTGGCTAAAATGCAGGGGTCACTCTTTTGTAGACAGGGGCTGATGGCAGGAGATAGTTTCAGAACTCTATTCAGTGACAGGGGAGGGGAGAGTAGGACCTGCAAATGATGGAGGGCTAGTGGTGGCAATCACTCAGAAGTCATGGAGTCACAATTATTGCAGTGACAGGCAAGGTCAGAGTGGCAGCTGTAGAGAGTTACCGAGATAGGTAAGAGAACATGGCATCTTGAGGGACAAAATCAATGGGCCTCTATCCAGAGCACTGTTTAACTTGTCTCAGCAGACAAAAATAAAAGACGAGTTATTAGGAGACGGAGGATGATAATGACCTCAACAGAATACCATGAGCCCAGTTTCTACACCTCAGTTTTCGGCTCAGATTTAATTGATCAAATAAGTTTCCAGGTGTCCAGAAGAAGAGATCCTGAAAAACTATGGAGACATGTTGTTGTTGTTGTTGTTGTTGTTATTGTTGTTGTTGTTGTTAGGTACTTTGAGTCAGGCCCAACTTGTAGTGACCCTATGTACAACAGAACAAAATACTACCCAACCCTGTGCCAGGATCGGCACTATTGTCAGTGTTTCTCTGCTATTCATAGGGTTTTCAATGGCTGATTGTTTCGAGGGTGGCCTGCTAGGTCCTTCTCCTAAGCCACAGCACCTGGTATTCCCATTTGGTCTCCTGTAGAGACATGCATGGTAATTAATTCCCCAGTCCTTTCCCAAAGGGACTGACACCAATTTTTAGGCAATGGAGAGATGATTGTAAATTGACAAGGGCAGTAGCTTCAACCTAAGAGGACATAGTGACTAGGGTCTCAGGTCCCAGGGGTAGGAACTGCCACCAAGTAAGGCACTGAGGCCAGCAGAGGTGGTGACAGATTTCGATGGCATTCTATTAGGAAAAGTGAATGGAAGGGATGAATGTCAACACAGCCCTAGAAAAACTGCAGCAGTGGGGGACTCTAAGCTGCTCCTAAGCTCCCCGTCAGGGAGAGAAGCCCTCCAGAACCCTTGAGTGGCAGCTCTTCAAATGTCACAGAACTCTGGATCCAACCTTCACCAGAGCTGGGCAGCGGTGGCATAGAAATGTGCAACTCAGATCTACATTCAAAGAAATTTCTTCCCAGCCATGGAGAGTGTGGTCAACAGCTGGCCCCAGGCCTTCCTGTCAATGTCTGCATCCAATGGCTTAAAAACCCTAAGGAGGTTTGGCACAGTGGTGCATGTCCACAATCCCAGCACCCAGCAGGCTGAGGTAGGACAATCACGAGTTGGAGGCCAGCCTAGGTTACATACAAGGTCAAAAATCAAATGAATTCTGCATATTTGCCACAAATAATTTTTTAAAAATTGAAAAACAATGCGTTCCCTCACACCTTCAAGTGACCTTAGTGTTAGTTCTTAGAGTTTACCTATGTCTGAGATTTTTGCCTTGAAACCATTTGCTAGCTGCCCATAGGATCCCAAAAAAAAGGGAAGAATAAATCAAGGGAGGATAGAGGACAAGACCAGCAACGATGTGGTGGAAGACATATTCACATACACACACACACAAACATACATGCACGCACACACACACAATTATAGGTTGAACTATAAGGCACAAAGTAACTCTCCTCCATACAATCCACATCAATGCTCAGAGGCTTCAAAGTAGCTTTGTGAGTTTTTTGATAGGTAATGTCCAAAATTGAAAGAAACAACACAGCAAACCCTGGGAAATACAAATCGTGGCCTGGGGAGCTCTACGTACATTTAGGTAAGAAGTCAGAAGCCAAATTATTTCCTGGTTTTTGCTTTTAGTAGGGCTGGTGTGTAGCTCAGTGGGTAGAGTGCTGCTCTGCACTTTCTGAGGACCCAGGTTCGATCCCCAGCACCACAAAATGGGAGAAGGATGTGGCAATCTACTCTCGAAGCAATCCTGAAAAAATCAGCCATTGAAAACCCTATGAGGGTCACTGTGAGTAAGACTGACTTTACAGCAACTAACAATAATAACAACAACATGCTTTTATTAGTGCTGTTTAGGACTTCCACTACATTCAAGGAATCAGAGCTTGTGTATTCCGTTCCCCTCTCTCTGACCATCTTCCTTCGAGTAGGATGTCCCCTCGTATTCAAACCAACCATTTGGTGTCTTCCAGAAGAAGCACTAGAATGAATTAAGTGAGACCTTCCCATGTCTTATCATGTGGCACCTGGGGCACCCTCCTGTTGACTCTTATTGTTTTCATCCTCCAGTGTTGTCAAGGCTGGTAGACACAGACGACGACTCTCCTTTTGAAAAATCAACATCTGTTTGTTATATCCTGAATGGTTTTCTCCCAAAATTCATGTGTTGGAATTGTAACCTCAATGAGACTATGTTTGGAGTAGGGGGTCTTTAAAGCAATTTGTTGTTATTGATAGGTGTCGTTGAGTCAGGTTCAACTCATAGTGACTCTATATACAGCAGAATGAAACACTCCCCAACACTGTGCCATGCACACAATCTTTTTGATGTTTAAGCCCATTTTTACAGCTACTATGTCAATCCATCTCACTGAGGGTCTTTCTTTTTATCATTGACCTGCCACTCTCCCAAATATGATGTCTTTCTCCAGGGATTTGTCCCTCCTCACAACATGCTCAAAATTGAACACTTCCAAGGAGCACTCTGGTTGTACTTCTTCTAGGACAGATCTGTTGGTTCTCTTGACAGTCCATGGTATATTCAATATTTGTCTTGAGTACCATAATTCAAAAGCATCAATTCTTCTCATGTCTCCCTTATTCAATATCCAACTTTCACAAGCATATGATGTGATTGAAAATACCATGGCATGACTCAGGTGCACCTTCATCTTCAATAAGGTTGATTGAGGTCATCAGGGTGGAGACTTAATCAATTATAGTGGATTATAGTGTCTTTATAAGAAATTAGATAGCATCTCACAACAACAACAACAAAGGAATGACTCCAGCCTAACCCCTGGCACTCCAATCATGTGCATGTAACAATCACCTGCCCAACTACAAGATTTCACCCTAGGAAATCTCCACCTTAGAGATTGCAGACGTGTGAAAGAAGCCATGGTTCTCCCTGAGGAAGGTTGAAATGCTATCATTATCATGAGAAATCACAGAAATGGCTTCAAAGTAGATGTGCAGGGATGAACAGATAGTAAAAATACCCATGAGATGATGAATCTCCTTGGAAAAACATCAGAGGCTAAGACTTTCATCAAGACTGTAAGGAACACACTGGTTCAGGAGAGTGTATTTGACTTGCACCAGGCCAGGCAGTGTGTTCCTAGGTGTTGGGATGGAACTTGGTCCAGGACACATCCCTCTCCTCTGAAATTGCTTAGCAGGTGGAGTGTCAGCCTGTAGCTCCTAGGATTAATTTTTTCCACTGTGAAGAAAGGGACTGTCTGAGAATGAAGCCAAGATAGGAAAATGCAGAGCCAGAATATGGGAAAGACAGCTTCCAGTATTCACTGTGTGAGCATCAGGCCTTGGCCCTCCCTCATATGATCTCCTGTAGACTTAGTGTTGTAGGAATCCACAAATTCCCTCCTCTGATTAAGATACTAAGTTAGCTTTCTTGCACTCACACCTTAAAAAGTCCTCACTAAATCTTGTTCTAGGCTGGGATTTAGCTCAGTTGGTAGAGCACCACTCTGCAGTCTCTGAGGTCCCGAGTCTGATTCCCAGCACCACAGAAATGGGAGAAGGACATGGCAACCCACTCCCAAGACAATCCCGAAACAATCTGCCATTGAAAACCCTATGAGGGTCACTATGAGTCGGACACAACTTGACGGCACCTAACAACAACAAATCTTGTTCTACACTGTAAATGTTGAATAATCCAATATTCTCTAGGTAAGTGCCAGTGTTATTTAAATATTTGTAATAATTACTTACCACCGAGTTAAAAGAAAATCCCCAAGGTGAGATGCCCAATTTCCCACAAACTCCTCTGATCCCATGTCAGGGCCCATCAGCCTCCAGCCCCACCCTGGCTACAGCTGCCTCCCCCATGGGGGGTGCTGAGGGTGTGGCCTCTCAAGTTTTTGCAAGGAAATGTCAAAGATGAGCCAAGACTGCAAAATAAAACTGTCATCATGTCTCAGTAGTGATTTAACCAACCAGATGTTACTTCTTAGAAAGTGATGCTGCCCTTTTTGTCATGGTGAGGAAGAGATTTCACTTTGAAGTGACTTGAAACAAAGTAGGGACACGTTTTCAGTAAAATGCTTCAGCATGACAATTAGCTTTGTTCCCCTTGCTTCCCATGATGGAATGGACACATTCCTGACCAAGGCCGATTTTGGTTAGCACCTTTACCCCAGATAGGTTTCATCCTCCACTCTGTAGCATTCTGAGAGCATATTTGTGGTCCTGTCTAAATACATATAATGCAAATGCTCCTTTGGTGCAGGAGTGCCTCAACTAGAAAACACCTGCAGAAGTATAGACGTCCCAAACAAGAAGAAAACTGCCTGTGACCAGGGCTTCAAATCATGAAAAATTAGATCCCGCTGCAGGTGCAGGTTCAATATGTTAAAATATAGCAGATTTGGATTTGGTTCAAGTTTGGGTTTAAAATTTTAATCCTATGGTAGATTTGTTGTTGTTGTTGTTGTTGTTAGGTGCCACTGGGTCAGGTCCAACTCATAGCAACAGAAGAAAACCCTCCCCAATTCTGTGCCAGGCACATGATCTTACTTATAGTTAAGCCCATTGTTATAGTTACTGTGTTCAACTATGTAGTTGAGGGTCTTCCTTTTTTTCTTTGACACGCCACTCTCCCAAACATGATGTGGTTCTCCAGGGACTGGTCCCTCCTGAGTACATGTCCAAAATATGTGAGATGCAGTCTAGCCATCCTTGCTTCCAAGGAACACTCTGGTTGCACTTCTTCTAGGACAGATCTGTTGGTTCTTTTGGCAGTCCATGGTATATTCAATAGTCATCTCCAGTGCCATAATTCAAAAGCACCAATTCTTCTCCTATCTCCCTTATTCAATATCTAGCTTTCCCAACTATACATTGTGACTGAAAATACCATGGCATAAGTTAGGTGCACCTTCATGTTCTATGGGATATCTTTACTTGTTGACACTTTAAAGAGGTCTTTTGCATAATATTTTCATTGTTTATGTGTAGCAAAATAAGTAGTGATAAAAAAACATTAAAAGCTGAACCAAAATCCAATTTATCACTGGGTTGAAGGTTCATGTTCAGGTTTAGAAAAATAATTTTAAAGCTTGAACCAGAATGGGTTCAGGATTTAGGTGGGTTTCACTGTGAAGCCCTGAAGTCTACACACAGGATTTAAACCCAAACCCTCTAAATTTTAACATTTTGAACCTGCAGTCAAAGCTGAACCCAACTTTTTGTGGGTTTGAAGCCCTGCTATGAGGAGTTTGTATAAATTTCCTTTGCACCAAAATGTCTCAAATGTAAATATATGAATGATGTGGACATGACTTGGAAATTGATTGTTAACTGAAAATTAAATCTCATAGGGTCTAGGTCCAAACTATTATGTTTAATTTCTATTACATAACCCAAAACTGAACTCCAAACACAACCAAGTCATACTTCATGACACTGGGCAAAAGAAAGATTGGAATGAAATAACAGAGTATATCCAATTCATTTATGTACAAAAACCTATTCAATTATGCTATCAAATGTATGATACTCATCTCAAACTGAACATGTTAAAAACTGAAGGAAAGAAACAATGAGAAAAAAACATAAAAATTCAAGCACTCTTACACTCCTTTTAATCTCAGTAAATGAAATAAAAAGTAAGTACCACTTTTTTAAACTGAAAAAAATAGGTTGACATTAACTTCAATACCCTCTATCTCACAGCACATATCTAATCCATTCATCAACTCTACCTTGAAAGTACTGTTTTTACCTTTTCATGATAAAAACCCTGGAGAAGATAGGCATAACAGGAAAATACCTTAACATCATAAAGGCCATCTATGACAGACCTACAGCCAACATTATATTAAATGTAGAAAAATTGAAACCATTTCCTCTAAGATCTGGAACAAGACAAGGATGTCCACTCTCTCCCATTCTATTTAACATTGTGATTGAAGTCCTCACCAGGGCAATCAGACTAGAGAAAGAACTCAAATGGATACAGATTGGCAATGAAAAGGTCAAATTATCCTTATTTGTGGATGGTATGATACTTTACCCAAAGGACCCCAAAACCTCATCTAGAAAACTTTTAGACATAATTAACTCCTTTAGCAAAGGGGCAGGATACAAGATTACCACACAAAAATCAGTAGCCTTCCTTTATACCAACTGTAAGCAGGAATAGAAGGAAATTACAGCTAAAATCCCTTTCACGATAGCCCACTAGAAAAGTAAATACCTTGGAATCAGTCTAACCAAAGACACTGCCGACCTCTACAAGGAAAATTTCAAAACATTAAAGAAAGAAATCACAGAAGGATATTCTCCACTCCTGGATTGGGAGAATCAATATAGTAAAAATGGCTATCCTACAGATTTGGCTAATCTACAGATTTAATGCAATCCCCATTAAAATTCCAATGACAGACTTTACAGAAAAAGAAAAACTGATCCAAAAATTCATATGGGAACACAAAAGCCCACATATAGCCAAAACACTCTTAAGCTGCAAAACAGTGCAGGTGGAATCACAATCCCTGACTTTTCTCTATACTACAGGGCTATAGTAGCAAAAAAAGCTTGGTACTGGCACAAAACCGGCCTGAAGACCAGTGGAACAGAATAAAAGACCCAGAGATTTATCAATACATCTATAGCCACCTGACTGCCAACAAAGGAGCAAAACAGGTAAATTGGAGAAATTATAGCCTTTTCAATAAATGGTGCTGGGAAACATGGATATCTACTTGCAGAAAAAATGAATACTGATCCACATCTCTCAATATGCACAAGAGTTAACTCAAAATAGATAATGCCAAAATGGATAGGAAAGCATTTCCTTAATAGGACTCCAATTGTTCAAGAAATCACAACAACAATAGATAAATGGGATTACATGAAATTAAAAAAGCTTCTGTACAACAAAGGAAACAATCAACAGAGTCAAGGAAGTCCCCACTGAATGGGAAAAAAATCTTCACATCCTATACATTGGACAGAGGACTAATTTCCATAATTTATAAAGAATGCAAGAAAGCAATACCCAAGAAAACAAATAACCCAATACACAAATGGGCAAAGGAACTGAACAGACAGTTCTCCAATGAAGGGGCTTTAAAGCCATGAAACACGTGAAAAAAATGCTCAATATCCCTAGCCATTAGGGAAATGCAAATTAAAACAATGCTGAGCTCCACCTTACTCCAGTAAGAATGGCCATGATCTATAAAACAAATAACAACAAATGCTGTTGAGGCTGTGGAGAAAAGGGAACCCTGTTATACTGCTGGTGGAGTTGTAAATTCAACCACTTTGAAAATCAATATGGAGGTACCTTAAAAAACCAAAAATAGATCTACCATATGACCTAGCTATACTACTATTGGGAATATACCCAAAGGGAGATAAGACATCATACCACAGAGACACCTGCATTTCCATGTTCAATGCAGCACTTTTCATAATAGCAAGGATATGGAATTAACCAAAGTGTTCATCAGTGGAAGAATGGATAAAAAAAAATATGGTACCTATATATAATGGAATGCAGCTGTAGCCCTGTGGCATCCAATCCCATCAGATCTCAGAAGCTAAGCAGGGTCAGGCCTGGTTAGTACCTGGATGGGAGACTGCCTGGGAATACCAGAAGCTGTAGGCTTGGGAGAAGGACCTGGCAACCCCCTCCCAAAACTCAATCTGCCATTGAAAACCCTATGAAGAGCAGAGAAGCACTGACAATAGTGTTTCCCCTGTTGTACAGAGGGTCGCTATGAGTTGGATACCGACTTGACGGCACCTAACAACAACATACAATGGAATACTACTCAGCAACCAAAAAATGAAATAATGTCATTTACAGCAAAATGGATGAAATTGGAGAAAATTATCTTAAGTGAATGGACACAAGTCCAAAAAGAGAAATACCATATGTTCTCACTCATATGAGGGAGCTGAATCAAATTTAAAAGAAGGAAAAAATCCTATACATAAATTGGAACATAATAAAAAGCTCATGTAAACTTAGCAGAGAAGGGACAATTTAACAAGCAGAAAGAAGGAGGGAGGGATCTAACAAAAGGAAGTGGTAATGGAAGGAGACAGGAGGGGGAGGAAGGACAAGGAGGAGCAAGGAATGAAAAAGAGGTCAACCGCAAAGTAAACAGGCCAACTTTAATAGGTCAGGAAATAATTATAATAATACCAACAATACCAAAAATGGTAATAATGCAAGTGGACTAGATTATTCATGTAATACTGCTGACAACATAAAAAGATAGATCACTACAGAAAAAAGTGTGGACTTAAATCATAATAAGGATGCACAGGTATAGAAAAATATTCCCACAAAAAGACATGCAAACACAGCTGGGCATGGTGGTGCATGCCTGTAATCCCAGTGACTTGGGAGGCAGAGCCAGGAGAATCTCAAGTTCGAGACCAGAGGAAGTCTGCATAACTTAGCGAGACCCTGTCTCAAAAAGTAAAGGAAAAAAGGGCTGGGGTGCAGCTCAGTGGTCCAGCACTTGCATAGCATGCAAGCGTGAGGCCCTTGGTACAACCCCTAGTACTGCAAAAAAAAAAAAAAGACATGCAAATAGAATGGAGGCCATTGGTTGGGGGGATGGAAGAGGGGGGAGGAGGGGCTCAAGAGGGAAAGGGGGATATTATGTGTGCAATGTACAATGTAATTCATAAATGGAAATGTCACAATGAAATACATGTCAGAATGAAACATTAAGTTGTACATTAAAAATTTACAACAACAAAAAAGAAAGTACTGTTATTGTTGTTAATGCTGTTAAATGCCATAGAGTTGGGTCTGACTCATAATGACTCTATGTATAATAGAACAAAATTCTTCCCAACTCTGTGCCAGGCACATAATCTCTTTATTTTTAAGTCCATTGTTGCAGATACTGTGTCAATCCATATAATTGAGGGTTTTCCTTTTCTTCATTGATCTGTCACTCTCCCAAACATGATGTCCTTCTCCAGGGATTGTCCCTCCTGACAACATGTCTAAAATATGTAAGACACATTATAACCATAATTGCTTCCAAGGACCACTCTGGTTGCACTTCTAGGACAGATCTGTTGGTTCTTTTGGCAGTCGATGGTATATTCATTGCCAGCACCATAATTCTAAAGCATCAATTCTTCTGTCTCCCTTATTCAAAGTCCAATTTTCACAAGCATATGATCCACCTGGAAATACCATGGCATGAGTCAGGCACACTGTCATCTTCAATGTGACATCTTTACTTTTCAACACTTTAAAGAGATCTTTTGCAACAGCTTTTCCCATGCAATGCATCTCTTGATTTCTTGATTTCTTGACTGCTGCTTCTGTGGGTATTGATTGTAGAACCAAGTAAAGCAAAATCTTAGACAACCTCAATCTTTTCTCCACTTATCATGAAGTTGCTTACTGATACAGTTGTAAGGATTTTTTGCTTTCTTGATGTGAAGCTGCAATCCATACTGAAGGCTGTGTTCTCTGATCTTCATCAGTTATGATTTCAAATCTTCTTCACTTTCAGGAAGCAAAGTTTTGTCATCTGCATGATACATGTTGCTAACAAATCTTCCTCTAATCCTGATGCTGTGTTTTTCTTCATAAAATCTAGCTTCTTGGATTATTTGCTCAGCATAGAGATTGAAGAGATATAGTGAAAGAATACAGCCCTGATGCATACCTTTCCTGACTTTAAACTAGGTAGTGTTTCCCTGTTCTATTCAAATGACTGCCTACTGGTCTGTGAACAGATTCCTCGAGAGTACAATTGAGTGGTCTGGTATTTCCTTCCTTCACAATGTTATTCATAATTTGTGATGATGCACACAGTCAAAGGTCTTTGCATAGTCAATAAAACATAGATAGACATCTTACTGGTATTCTCTGCTTTGGGCCAATATCCATCTGACATTGGCAATGATGTCCCTGGTTCCATGCTTTCTTCTGAATCCAGCTTGATTTTCTGGCAATTCCCTGTCAAAATGCTGGTACAGTCACTTTTGAATGGTCTTTAGCAAAATTTTACTTTTTTGCATGTGATATTAATGATATAGTTTGATACTTTCCACACTTGGTTGGATCTCCTCTCCTGGGAAATAGGCACAAATACAAACTTCTTCCAGTCAGTTGGCCAGGTAGCTGTTTTTCAAATCTCTTGGCATAAAAAAATGTGCACCACCAAGTGCAGCATCTGTTTAGTGAACATCTCAACTAGTATTCCATCAATTCCTAGAGCTTTGTGTTTCATCAGTGCCTTCAAGTCAGCTTCCACTTCTTCCTTGGTTTCCTGATCATATGCAACCTTTTGAAATGGTTAGTGTCCATCATTTTGGGGGTATAATGACTGTGTATTCCTTCCATCTTCTTTTCACACTTCCTATGTCATTTAATGTTTTCCCTGTAGAATCCTTCACTACCACCACTGGAATTTTGAATTTTTTCTTCAGTTCTTTAAGCTTGAGAAACACAGAGCATCTTCTTCTCTTTTGGTTTTCTGTCTCCAGCTCTTTGCATATATCATTATAGTATTTGGTTTTGTCTTCTCCAACTGCCCTTTGAAATCTTCTGTTCACATCCTTAACTTCATCATGTCTTCCTTTTAGTTCAGCTCCTCAACAAAGACAAGTTTCATAGTCTCTTTTGATATGTAATTTTTTTTCTTTTTCCTGTCTTTGTAATAACCCTTTGCTCTCTTTGTGAATGACGTTTTTGAGGTCATGCCACATCTCATCTGGTCTTTGATCATTTGTGTCTAATGCAACAAATCAGACAAACAAGTGGGGGTTGAATCTCAAATCTGAGCATTTGTCATCAGTCCCACCACAATCACCCTGAGTCAAGCCACTCTTATATCTCACCTGGGTTGTTTCAATAGCTGCCTATCTGGTCTCTGTGCTTTACCTGCACATTTACACTCTGATCTTCCTTCCTTCCTTCCTCTCTCTCCTTTCTCTTTCCTTCCCTTCCTTTCCCTTCCCTTCTCTTCCTTTCCTTTCCTCCCCTTCTCTACTTACAGCTCCATATTACTTTTTCTTGTAATTAATTAGTACATGTTTGTTATAGGAAATATTAAAAAGTATTTCAGACATTGAATTGTTGAGCACATGTGCATTTAATTTTTTGATACTGTTGTTAAATTGCTTTCCAATTTGATGTTCCATTTTACACCTGCACAAGATACACTTAACAGGGTCTGTTTTATGCCCTTAAACAGCCCCAGATGCTCATTTGTTTTACCTTTGTTATCTTGATAAGAGTTGAAATAAACTTGCTTTTAAATTGTCATTTCTTTGATTACCAGTGAAACACAATTTTCCTTGCTAAGAGGGACAGTATATAATTTTCTTCCTCCTCTTGGAATCTTGTGGTTCTTGGGCCGTTAGAACTGGATGCATCCTTTCATTTTTCTACAGGAAAAGACTGAGGTCTGGAAGGCAAAAATATCATTTTCTAATTCACTCACCTAATTTATAGCAGATTGAGACCAGAATGAGGAATACACTGTCCAAGACCAGTTCTCCCCCCATTACACCAATTAAGAAGACATTGTTATTTTAAAACTTTTATAATAGGAGAATTTAGGAAACACAGGGAAAGTCAAAGTTCTTACAAATAACAGCTCTTTGAGAAGTTGAATAAATGTGGTAGGTCCTTTGTGTAACAGCAGTCAGAACTCAAGGACAGAGAAGTTCAAGAATATACTCAGTTCAAGGACATGACCTTTTCAGATATACACAATAATACAAGATTTTTTCTCTCCTGTACACACACAGAAGAAAAATGGTTTGCCCAGCTCTGCCACTTGGCCATGTTCCCCAGGACTGTGTAATTAGCAGTGCCTTGGGGCTGCACATAAGTGGTCCCAGCCCTGGAACTAAAATGTTCAAGATCAGCTCCTGGGCTTTTGTCATTTCCTCTCATTACCATTTTTTTTTTAAATCTCCCAGACAAAGGAAGGAATTCCCCACCCAGAGATGTCTTCCTGGCTCATTTGGCCTCTGCTTTTTTAGCGCATTCTCTTGCTGATTCTTGTGGGTCTTGAGCACAGAGTGATTTACCACGGCCACCTTTACAACAGACAACACATACATGGCCTCTGTCTGAAAGAGATTAAGATCTGAGGACACTGCACAAAGAACTCTGTTTCCGCAGAGAAAGGGCCTCTGAGAATGATATTCCCAGGGATTTGGAATAAGCTCATGCCAGTGCACAGAGGAAGACCTGGGCCCTGGGCACCTTGTGTGGAATCTGCAGCCAGTGAAACCTTCTTTCCAAAGGCTCAGATTCCTCCAGGTTTGTCAAGGTGTTCTGGGGTCACACAGGGGGGACAAGGAGAGTGAAGGTCATTTCAAAGCATTTATTCACATGGGATAGTCAGTCCTTGGTTTGTGACACCATTTTTCTGCCAGAGGAAAGAGACCCCAAGTCTCATGATCCTGGCTGCCTAAGAGATCATCAGGCTTCTGCAGCAGTCATTATATCTATAGCCTCAGGCCCACCAGGTTGGATGGATTTCCTGCCTTCCCCTGACATCCCCAGACCAACTCTGCCCTGCATGGTATGGATCAGAAAAGCCTGAGCTCTCAAGACATCCTTCAACCTTCATTCTTTGGATCTCCTTGAACTTGATCCATCTTCTTAACCCTCCTCATTTTGGTTCTTGAACTGTGTCCTCTGCCACCCACAAACTCCTAAATCCCCTCAGCATCTCTGAAACTTCCCTTCACTTCCTTGCCTGTCCTCTGACAGGGCTGATCCCTTTGTTGCCCACTTCAGTGGATGTTGTTCAGTAGACCACCCATGTCTTTCATTAGGACTTTTGCACACAGCTCTTTACATCTCACATGGAGGTAGGTAGTCTTCCAAAGCTCTCCACTGCCACTTCCAAGTCATCTCCTTTCTTATTTCTAACTTTGTGTTGCTTGGGAAGTTCACATTGTCTGACTTTGCCACCCAGGAAAGCTTCTTGTGCAGCATCCATCAAAATCCCAACCACATCCCTCATTCTCTGATGATGACAACTGTACCTATAACTGTCTTTATTTTTCACTCTGACTCCATCATTCTTTTAGGTTACTGCATCTATATAAATAATCCCACAACAATGTGCCTCTCTCTTGAAATCCTCACCTTCAGGGATCTAATTCTCCAACCCCCAACATCAACTTTACTATTATCTACATAATCTGATCATTTCTCATATTTTAATCATCTTGAAATCCTGTTTCAAGCATCTCATTCAATTATGTTGTTGTTGTTAGGGGCTGTCAAGTTGGTCCAACTCAGCAAACCAATGTACAACAGAACAAAACACTACTTGACAGTGTGCCACACCCCACTTTTGTCAATGCCTCTCTACTGTTCATAGGGTTTTTGATGGCTAATTGCTTTGGGAGTGGGCTGCCAGGTCTTCTTCCAAGTCTAGAGCACCCGGTATTCCCAGGCGGTCTCCTACCCAAGGACTAACCAGGTCAGACCCTGTGTAGCCTTGGAGATCTGATGGGATCAGGTTCCAGGGTGGTAGAGCTATAGACTCACTCAATGATAACCACCTTATATTCTTCTAGCTCATCACTAATTCCAATATTTCATTTTTCTTGACAAAATGTAAACTTCATTGACAATGAACCTCCTCCTGCCATATTTTCATCTGTATGTCATCTCCTCTCCTTTTACCCAATTTAAAGTCTATCATTATAATGTCTTCCTTGCAAATACTCAACTCCTTTAACCTCTCTTCTTCCACTCACACACAAAACAGAAGACAAATAAACAAACAAAAACTGCCCTCATTCCTTCCCTGAAACTGAGTGGCTGAATGACACTGGATACAACCACAAAATTCTGGTTTTGCTTGAAATTTAGCATCACAATTTTCAAGAGACAACTTACCACAAGTCACCATTCCTACTATACTTGTTTTATGCTTGCCCTCACTTTCCAAAATGGCTATTTTTTTAAATTTTTATTAGTAATTTTTAATGTACAACTTAATGGGTCTCATCATGACATGTCCATACCTGCATTCCATTGCACATTGCTCACATTAACTTCCCCCTTGCCCTCTCATGACCCCCCTCCCCATGCCCTTCCTCCCTGCCAATGGTCTCCCTTCTACTTGCTTGTCTTTCTTGTGAGTCTATCTATATGCCTGCAACTGTACCACTGTGGTGTCTGATCCCATCAGATCTTGGAAGCTAAGCAGGGTTGGGCCTGGTTAGTACTTGGATGGGAGACCACCTGGGAACACTAGGTGCTCTAGGCCTAGGAGAAGGACCCAGCGAGCTATTCCTAAAAACCAATCAGCCATTGAGAACCCTATAAATAGCAGAGAAGCACTGACAATAGCGTTTTGTCTGCTGTACATAGGGTGGCTATGACAGACACTGACCAATGGCACCTAAAAACAACAATGACAATCTATCTATATATGTACATCCCAGTTTTGCCATGAGGACAACACACATGTTTCTTTTCTTTTCTTTTCTCCCATTATTTCTTCTTGCCCCTTCCCCCTTTCTTTAGCAAAACAGCTATTTCTTACTTTTTTCTTTCTCTTCACTCTTTGCCATTTCTTCCTACCTGTACCTCTTAACTGATAAACATACCTCACATTGCCAAATGGTTTTTAAAAAAATGGAAATTTTTCTTCTCAAATCTACTAATCTATGATATGTACTTAACTTTTGGCTTTCTCTGATGTTATAGTATACGGAATGAAAATGTCTCCACTTCTACTTATACTAGGGATTCCAGCCTCTCTTGTCTTTACGTCTTTATTTCTTTTCCATTTATTTCTGCTCTGATCTTTATTTCCTTCCTTCTCCTAACCTTAGGATGAGTTTGTTTTTCTCTTTTTACTTCCTCAAGATTAGAATTGTTTATTTGAGATCTTTCTTCCCTTTTGATGCAGGTATTTATTGCTATGAACTTCCTTCTTAGAATTTCTCTTGCTGCATCTCATAAATTCAAGTATACTGTGTCCATTTTCACTGGGGCCAAGATTTTTTTTAATTTCTCACCTAATTTCTTCTTTGACCTACTGGTTTCTCAGGAGCACAGTGTTTAATTTTCACTTATTTGTGAATTTTCAGAAACTACTCCTGTTACTGCTTTCTAGTTTCATAACACTGTGATCAGAAAAGATACTTGAAAAAAATTAAAAAAAAAAAAAAGGCTAAAGTTGACCTAGCGGAGAAGGGACAATTTGGGGAATGCAAAAAGGAGGGAGAGATCTAGCAAAATGAGGAAATCCTAGGAGAGGAGTGGGGGAGAGGAGGAACAAGAAGGAATGAGAAATGTTGGGGGCAGGTGTGACCTTAGGGTGAACAGCCCAACTTTAATAGTCCTGGAAATAATTATAATAGCGCCAATAATACTAAAGAATGGTAATAATATAGATGGGCTAAAAAATTCATGTAACAGTACTGACAGTGTAAAAAGAAAGTTCACTACAGAAAAAGTTTGTATCTTAAACAGAGCTAGAACCCAAGGATATATAGAAAAATATTACCATAAAAAGACAAGCAAATGGAAGAGAAGTCTTTGGTGAGGGAATGGGAGTGGGGGAGGAAGTGTACAAGAGGGAACTTATCTGTGTAATGTACAACAAAATGCATATATGGAAATGTCACAATGAAAAACATGTCAGAATGAATCACATTAAGGTGTACATTAAAAATTTCCAGTAAAAATGAAAAGATATTTGATATCATTTTAATAATCTTAAATTTGGTAAGACTTATTTGGGATCTAACCTGTGATCTATCCTGAAGAACATTTCATGTGAGAAAAATGTTCTGGAATGTTCTGTAATTGTCTGTCACATCTTAATCTAAAGTGCTAAAGTCCAAAATTTTGCATTGATTTTTTGTGTGGTTGGTTTGTCTATTGATGAAAATGGGGTATTGAAACCCCGTGTAATCATTGTATTGC
Source organism: Pedetes capensis (assembly GCA_007922755.1). Taxonomy (NCBI): domain Eukaryota; kingdom Metazoa; phylum Chordata; class Mammalia; order Rodentia; family Pedetidae; genus Pedetes; species Pedetes capensis. The sequence goes on along the minus strand of VMDO01005433.1, from coordinate 56,361 downwards.
AGCCTATTTCTCCTTTCAGGTATATTAGTATACTTAACATATTTAGGTGCACCAGTGTTGCGTACATATATGTATATCTTCTTGATAAATTGATGTCTCTATCATTGTATAATGACCTTGTTTCATTTTATAATTTTTGACCTAAATCTGTTTTATCTGATATAAGTATAGCTACTCTGATCTTTTCTGGTTTCTATATGCATGGAATATCATTGTTTAAATCTCTCCTCTTTCAATCTGTGTGTGTCCTTAAAGGTGAAGTGACTCTTCTATAGTCAGCATATAGTCAGGTCTGTTTTTTAATCCATTCCTCTACTATTTGTCCATTCATATTTAAGGTAATTATTGATATGTAAGGACTTACTGCTGCCATGTTGTTAATTGTTTCTGGTTGTTTTATAGGTCCTTTGTCCCTATTTTCCTATCTTGCTGTCCCCCTTTGTGATTAGATGGTTTTCTCTAGTGGTATGCATTGATTCCTTATTTTTTATATTTTTTTGTGTGTGAAATGGAGTCTTGCTATGGTGCCTAGGCTGGTCTAAAACTGCTAGGCTCAAGGGACCCTTCAACCTCAGCCTCCTGAATAGCTGGGACAATGGAAATGCTGCACCACATCCAACTCTGCCACAGGTCTTTACTTTGTGGCGTGGTCACCATGAGGCTTATAGAAAACATCTTATAACTATGATAAGCTATTTTAAGCTGGTAACAACTCTATTTGGCATAAAAATTCAACATCTTTATTCTACCATCTCCATATTTAGTTTTGATATCACAATTTATATATTTTTGTACTGTGCATTTTAAAAATTATTATAGCTATTTTGTTAATAGTGTAGCCTTTTAAACTTCATACTAAAGGTGTGAGTGACTTATACATTCTCAACAACATTCATCATGGTTGACCACTCTGTTACTCTTGAATGCTTTCTTCTTTTAACTTTATAATATTATGCACCCCTAAAATCCTATTTTTCCCTTGGACCTAAAGACTGTTCTTACTTTTCAGTTTTTTCTTTCATGACTTTTTCTCTTCTGAAAGATACAGAGATCCTGGAGTGATTAGGGGCCAGTTTCTGGAAACTCTCCTCTTCTCAATCCATCTTTTCCCTTTCATGACTTAAAATATCTGTTCAGGGCTCTCAAGCTGATTGTTATATATTTTTAAAATAGTACACAATGATAAATGAACGCAGAAGTTCCTAGTGTGTGCAGCAGTGCTAAGAACCTGGAGAGTAATAAAGCAATCACCCGGGAATGTCTCTTACACACTTCTTAGGAATACCAAATGGATAAAAATAATTAAAAACCTAGGGCACATATTTTCCACCAATTCAGGGTTTTTATTCAGTGAGGTTTCTGATGCCATATATGATAAAGTTTATGAAGTTATATATATGGGTGCATTTCTGTGTGTGTGAGTGTGTGTGTGTGTTTCCTCAGAGAGTGTTCATATCTTCTATCAGATTCTCTTTGAAATTCAGGGTGAGCTTACTTTCTGAAGCAAATAGCTTAAGACATACTTTACTGAACTGAGCTGTTGTCATTGTGAGTTTATTTTTATGGCTACTACTTATACCAAGCAAATATTTCATCAAGTGTAAATTTTGCTGCATGTTCTTTGTTTAAATTTCTGCTTTTCTGACTTTATTCTTAAAATGTTTTTGAAATATTTTAATGAGTTTATATGAAGTAATAAAATCACATTGGGCAGAAATATCAGCAAGAAGTATCCTTGCCTGTATTTTATTTTTATATGTCTCTCTACTGCTGTTAATTATATAAATTGATAAAAGACAAATGGCTTCATTACTCATTGTTGTTGCTGCTAGGTGCTGTCGAGTCAGTACCTGACTCATAGCCACCCTCATAGGGTTTTCAATGGCTGAGTGCTTTGGGATTGCCTTGGGAGTGGATTGCCAGGCCCTGCTCCCATTTTTGCAGTTACTCATTAGCTAATATCAAACTAATTGAAAATCATTAAATTATAACAAGATACATTAAAAATTCTTTTACTTGTTCTAGTACATTTTTAATAAGAATTATTATGTTGGCAAAATATTTTTCTTGGTGATATTTTTGCCCAAACCAATTTTAAAAGTTCAGATAAACTTGTAAAAATACTTGAAAAATTTTTTTAGAAAAATGGAAATTAAAACAATGAGATCATTTCACATATAATTTTCATTAATTGTGGTTTGATAATATCTAATATTGGCATGGGGTAATCAATGAGTTTTACAGACTTCTATTAGGGCGATACATTTTTCTAACAACTATTGTCAATATGGCAAAGCAAATAAATATTTAAATATAAAACTCCTTTGACCCAGGAATCATACCTAGAGGTACCTATAATGTAGGATTTCTGAGACATACACAAGAAGTGATATATTGGACTTTATGGAGGAAATGACACTTAAGTTGGAACTTGAAGGATGACAAATAAGACTTTGTAAGTAGAGGATACTAAATAAATAAGTAAATAAATACATTTATTTTGCTTTGTTGTTTGGATGAATCAGCATACTTAAAGTTTGGAAAACTTTTTCTGAAAAAGAATTGAGAAACTAAAAAACACAATACCTGGCTAAAGAAATAAATGCAAATGTATAATTTTAATGTCCATAAACTATATGATATCCACATATATTTGTATGTGTGTGCATGTGTATAGAATTCTATAGACTGAAATAGTTGCAGATAAATCCAGATTCAGGACAATAAGATAAAGCTATACCACTTGCTGGGATGGAATTTCAAAAAGCTGGAGTCAAGCAGGGCAATGCAAATCAAAACTATACTGAGATTCCCATCTCACCCAAGTCACATTATCATTATCATCAAGAAAACAAGCAACAATAAATGCTGGGGAGGTTGGGGAGGAAGAAGGAACACTTATGCACCATTGGTGGGAATGTAAATTAGTCCAGTCACTATGGAAATCAGTACAGAGGTTCCTCAAAAGCTAAAAATACAACTACCATGTGATCCAGCTATACCACTCCTGGGTATATGCCCAAAGCAATCAAAGTCAGTATTCAGTAGAGACACTGCACACTCCTGTTTATCACAGCACTATTCACAATAGCCAAGTTATGGAATCAGTCCAGGTGCTCATCAACAGATGAATGGATAATGAAAATATATGTATACACAATGGAGCTTTATTGAGCTATAAAGAGGAAAAAATATGTCATTTACAGAAAGAGGAATGAAACTGGAGACCATTACATTAAGAGAAATAAGCCAGATTCAGAAAGACAAATATGTTTTCTCTCATATACAGAATCTGAATTGAAACCTAGACATGAAAGTAGAAAGGGGACTATTTGGGAAGAGGGAAGGGAATAATGGTAGAAAAGATGGGACACAAACAGAGGTAAGAAGGGGATAAATATTATCAAAGTAAATTATATACATATATGAAAAATTCATGAAACTCATGTTCTATAACTGAAATATGCTAATAAAAAATGTAAATGTAGGGCCATATTTTAAAAATATCACATTAACTGTCTTCATTCTTCTAGCAGAAGAATCTGACAATAAAGAATATCTCACACACACATATATGACCTCCATAGTCATCCACATGTCTGTCAGCTTGTCGTGCTGTGGGGCCTTGTGTGTTGCTATAAATGCTGAAAGCTACGCTAACAATACTTCAGATACAGCAGGGCCACCCATGGTGGATAGGTTTCAACTGAGCTTCCAGACTAAGGCAGACTTGGGAGAAGGACAAGGCAGCCCATTCCTAAAACAATTAGCCATTGAAAACCCTATGAATAGCAGACAGGCACTGTCAAAAATAGTGTGGAAAAATAAGCCCCCCAAGCTGGAAGGCATTCAAGAGACAACTAGGGAACATTTGACTCCTCAAACTAGTGTCAACCTTAATGATGGGAAAGGAGTTAGCCCATGGGACTTTCATTTGCTGAAGTGTATGGCTCAGAATAAGAAGGAACATAGCGATTGCAACAATGGGCTCAAACATAAGATCGTGTGCATAACACAGTGTTTGGCAGTGTTTCATTCTGTTGTACATAGAGTCTCTATGAGTCAGATCCAACTCAATGGCACCCAACAACAATATCCATAGTAGTTCATTTAATCCTTCTAACAACCCTACAGTTCCAATTTTACAGATGTGGAAACTAGGTTTAAGAAGTTAGGTAACTTGTCCTAGATGACTGTGACCCAGTAAATAGAAGGTCCCGTGATCCTACTCCTTGAAAGGAGGACTGTACATCAGAGCATCGTTCAAATCAGCTTGGGTAAAGAGGAGAAGAGGTTGACCCACGCCACTGCAAAGACCAGGCAGAGCTGTAGACAGCAGGACTCAGGGTCCTGAGCTGGAGCGCGCCCTCATGGCTCATCGCTGCTGTTACCAGCTGTTGGCTTTATTACCTCCTCTGACATATCAGCTTTCTCTACGAGGCTGGGCGCAACCCTGGGCACGCGTCTTCTTGGCTTTACCACCTGCGAGTAAAGCCCACCCATCTCTAGGTCACAGGTGGAAAATCTCAAGGGAAAGACTTAGTTTGCACTTTGCAACCTCCCTCCTGTCTCTGGCAAAGGTGACCCCGCTAGAGGGTCTATCACTGGCCACAGAATAAGCAGTTTTCTGAAAAGAACTAAGTTGCCTTTAAAAAAAAAAAAAAAAAAGAGCTGGGCACAGTGGCGCACGTCTATAATCCCAGTGGCTCGGGAGGTGGAGGCAGGAGGATCACAAGTTGGAGACCAGAGGCAGTCTGCCTAATTTAGCGAGACCCTGTCTCAAAAAGTAAAAAAAAAAAACAAAAAAGGGGGTGCAGCTCAGTGGTCCAGCACTTGCAAAGCATGCAAGTGCAAGGCCCTGGGTTCAACCCCCAGTACTGCAAAAAACAAAAAACAAAAACAAAAAGAAAGAAAGAAAGAGAGAGAGAGAGAGAGGTGCTAGAGAGTTCGCTAATAAGTGCACATTTCAAAAGGAAAGCATGAGGACAAATGCTTTAGTCCTGTTCCCTTCTTCAGTCAACCTACAGAAGGCTCACCACAAGCCGCTCCCATGAATTTGGCTGTAAATGCTTTGTGACTTTGCACTTGAAGGCTCCTCTTTGCCACTTATCCTAGAGGCATGCCAAGAGGACTTTCAAAAGTAAGCTAAGCATTTTTGCTGCATATGGGTCTGTTTATTGAAAACAAATATTTGCATACAACACAGCATATAATAATAGTGCAGCCGTGTTGGGACTTCTTTTATGAGTGGCAAAGAGCTTAGCAGTGGTTTGTGGCTGCTGCGGCATTAATTCCTTTTTTTCCTTTAGCTGTGGTGCTGATTGGTATGTGCAAAGTGTTTAGAACCTTGTACGATCACCACTAATTTCTGCGAGACTATGCTCATCCTGTCATGAAAATTGAATCTGCTGTCTTGCACATTTGTACCAGACCCACAGAGATTTCATTTGAAGGTACCATGAGGCTGGAAGGACTCTGAAACCCACAGGGCCTGGGAGCGTACGCTTCTCTCGCAAGGCTTTCCTTTTGCTTTGCAAAGTTAAAGTCAGCTTTATTGGTCTGATCATAAATGAGATCCCTCTGCTAAAATGTTCCCTGAGGCATAGTCCTTCCTGGAAATAGATCTCCTTTACGGTAAACCCATTTGGAAAATTCTTCCTTTCAAGAAATTTTCACTCTATGAGACATTTCTTGACTCTCTGTAAATTAAGAATTATATGTTAAACTCTCTATTTATTTAGGAGAAAAGTTAAGAAACACAGAGGAGGTAATGGAGCAGTCCAACACATACCTGAGGGAGATGAGTAAGAACTGATGATAGGCAATATATTTGGAGACAGGTAGAGATATCCAGCAATCTCACAGCACAGGTATGAAAGAAACTGAAAGAATTTTCCCACATATGATAGCAACCCTGACAATTACTGGACCTTACCTATAAGTTGGGAAACTGAAAGCAAAATTTCTGAATTTTCAAAAATAAAAGTAAATACTTGTTGATTATGCCTAGTGGAAAAGTTAAACTATCATCCTATTATCTTCATGAAAAGTTTAAAAAGTGACTTTCAAAAATATGTAATCAGGGCCTGTAATCTCATCCTTCAGGACGGAGAGGCAGGAGGATCATGAACTCAAGACCAGCCTGAGCTATGTGGTGAGTTCTAGGCCAGCCTGAGCTACACAGTCAGATCTTGTCTCAAAAAAACAAAACACAAAAACAACCAAATGCATAAATATATGTAATCTAACATGTATGAAAAATATTATATATATACATTTTGTTGTTGTTGTTAGGTGCCATGGAGTCGGTATCTGACTCATGGTGACCCTAAGTACAATAGACGAAACACTTTGTCAGTGCTTCTCTGCTATTCATAGGGTTTTCAATGGTGGATTGATTTTTGCGAGTGGGTAGCTGGGTCCTTCTCCCAAGCCAATAGCACCTGGTGTTCCTAGGTGGTCTCCCATCCAAGTACTAACCAGGCCCGACCCTGCTTAGCTTCCAAGATCTCATGGGATCGGGTGCCACAGTGCTATAGCTACAGATATATAGATATAGATATAGATATAGATATAGATATAGATAGATATTATATATAATGTTAGGTAATGAAGAAGAAGTTATTTTTTTTCAGATTTGGTGACTATGGAGGATTATTTAAATTTTACTCTCTTATGATATATTGTCAGGTTGAGATTTAGCTCAGTGGGTAGAGTGCTGCGCTGCAGTCTCTGAGGCCCCGAGTTCAATTCCCAGCACCGCAAAAATGGGAGAAGGGCCTGGCAATCCACTCCCAAGACAATCCCGAAGCACTCAGCCATTGAAAACTCTATGAGGGTAGCTATGAGTCGGATACCGACTCCACGGCACCTAACAACAACAACATGATATGTTGTCATTTATTATTTTAAATAAATATTCACTATTGTGTCTAAGAAATAAAATAATAAATTTTATATTTAATATTTATTATTTATTTTGCAATACTAGGAGTTGAACTTGGGGCCTCGTGCATGCTAGACAAGTGCTTTACAACTAAGCCACACCCACAGCCCTTTCTTAAATTTTATTTTATTCATTTTTGAGATAGGGTCTTGGTAAGTTGCACAAGCTGCCTCTGGCCTTGAACTCATAATCTTCCTGCCTCAGCCTCTCAAGTGGCTGAGATTACAGGTGTGCACCATAGCATCTGGCTTATTTATCTAAAATTTAACAATTAAATCAAATTACAACTGGTCAGATTTTTTACATGGTGCCATACAATAATTATTACTGCAAAATAAGGATCCCAAGAAATCACAAGATCCTCATGAAATGTCAGATGCAGACTAAATCATGTTATTTTTATTTGATTTATGCATTGTCAGTACATAATCCTCAGATAACCAAAATGGATGGCTTATCAGAAGATATTAACTTTAACATTCCTGATAAGAGAAATTTTTCTGTGGTTTTATTTAAATATAACTAATATCATTGCTTTTGTGATGAGGGTTACATTGATAGTTAAAGAAATGTTACTTCATAACAACAAATACATATCTTTGTCTTAATCCATTTTTTATTGCTATAACAGAATACCACAGACTGAGTAAGATGCAAACAAAAGAAGTTTATTTGTAGGGCTAAGGATGTAGATCAGTGGTATAGCACTTGCCTAGCATGTGCAAGGCCCTGGGTTCAATACTTAGTACTCCAAAAAATAAAATAGAACAAACAAATAAACAGATTAATTAATAGATAAATAAGAGTTTTTTGGGCCATGATTCAGGAGTCTAGGAAGTTCACAAGCATGGTGATGGCATTTTGTGAGGGCGTTCTTGTGTAATAACATGGTGGAAGGGTAAATAAGCATGCATGAGACAGAGAGAAAGCAAGAGGGGACTAAATGTACAATGAACCCACTTTCATGATAACTAACCCACTCCTTCAGTAATGATATTAATCTACTCTTGAAGCCTGAGCCCTTGTGACTTACCCCTTATTAGGTCCCCTCCTAACACTGCAGCATTGGGTATTAAGTTTCCAACACATGAACTTGGGGAGAAACGTTCAATCTATAGCACTTGTCAAGAACCAAAATGGTGGAAATATTGCAAAGAGCATCAAGTGCACCCTCTCCTCAACAGAGTTTATTGACCAACTGTAGGGAGAAATTGGGAGGAAATTGGCAAAAACCCCCAAACTGGGAAAACAGCTTTTGAAAATCTGGTTTGTAAATTAGAAATCTAGGGAAAATGAAAGTAACTTGACTGGACATTTGTACAAAACCCTTCACAAATCCCCCAAACTGAGTGGGCAATTGTACTCAAAGCTGATTGGCTCAGGCTATTTGGTGGGTGAGCTATATAAGGAGCTGTACTGCAGCAGCTTGCTCTCTCTTGCCCAGACATTCAGGAAGGAAAGATCTGTCTCTCACAAGGAGCCCAGACCACTGATGAGGAAACATCTCTCTATCACCCAGATCCCAGACCATCAGCAAGGAAACAGCACTCTCTCTCTCTCTCCCAGACCACCGATGAAGCAAGAATTCTCTACTTGTGACCACCGAGGCCACTAACATGTAACCATCTGCCTTTGAGGCAGTATAAGAGCTGCTAGAACTTAAAGCTGTACTTTGGGTTTCTCCCTGCCCTTCTAAGGGCAGGAAGAGAGAAATAAGAGCTGCGTTTGTCCCCTCTAGGCAAAAGTGCCCGAGGCTTTTCCTTTCTCCCACCTCCACTGGCGTCCCGAGGGCCACAGGACTCTGTGCCCCTCACCCAAGGGTCCCGAATGAATTGTGTTTAGTATCTGTGTGCGTGGCGGCACCGCCCATCTGAACATCTGGGCCAGACTGGGAGGCGTGCACCCAACAGTCAACCCTCAGTGAGGTGCATGTTTCAACCTAGAGATCAGGAAAGGTAGATTCCACAGGAGGGCATGCAAGTACTTGACAACGCCTGTTTAGTGTAAGGCAAAGTGGGTGTATATTTCATATGCTATCATTAATTCAATTCTCTCCATTCTAATTTCTTGAGCATCTAAGTGCATTTATTTCTTCTTTGCTCCATTGGATTGTTGATCTGTTTTATCTTAACTTGTTCTTAGCAGTTTTTCTCAGAGGACTGAATCTTTTTCTTCTTCAAGAGATTGTATCTATGTAGACTCATAGCCAGAACTCTTCTCTCAGTCATCACTCTCCTATTTAGGAGCTCATATCTAAAACCAATAGACTCAAGTATCTAGAATTGATCAGGTAGGACCCATGAGTGCTTATTCTGATGTTTACACTCTCATAGGGTCACCACTAGAGCATGTTCTTGGCAAAATAAAGATGTCAAAACTGGCAAATTTTGGAAATTGGCACCAAATGGCAAAATTGTTCCAATTATCCACATTAGCTTTGGAGTTTTGATCTTGGGGGTTATGAGCTGCTTTTTTTCTGTTTTATAGAATTTAATCCCTGTCCCAGCCTGACAACCAATTTTCCTTTTTTCTTTTTTCTTTTTTTTTTCCTTTTAAAGGTCCACCTGTTTCATTTCCTGGCAAGCATCAGTAATGCACAATGGGCTCACCTCCCCAGCTTCCTCCCTCTGAACACATGGCTCCCATTCAGGTGGTCTTTAAAGATCTCTGTGTCTTCCAATGTTCAGTGTTTCCCCAGCACTACCTCCAATTGCTTTCCCTGCCAATGTGCCTATTTGTTCCCTCCTAGAATCCAAGTAGTGACACAATTCTAATTACTCTCAGATGATCTTTAATGATGTCATTTTATTTGAGCACATGGCAAGGAATAAAAGGGAACCATATGAATTATATACCCATGCTTGAAATAAGGATCCATTGTGAATAAACTCCCAAATCCCTTTAACAACAAATTATATGTTATATTTACTGCTGCTTTTGATAGGATAAGCTTCACAGTATGCTGTTCTCTCAAAGGAGACATTTTTTAAAAGTATTATAGCTGCATCTGCATGTGCCAAAAGTTCTCTGAAAATGAAACACTCAACTATATGTCATGTAATGATATTTCAGATACTGAGATCTCTCCTCATGAAGATATTGGTGTCCTGTAGAATTCAGTCATTTCTCCATCCACAATGAGTTTCCTTTCAAAGGAGTGATTGGCTTTGGAATTTTGATTTCAGGAACACATAGTTTTTTATTCAACAAATCTAATCCAAAGCAATAAATTGAAGTATTCCATCATTAATGGTGTAGGTTTCATCAGATTTATAACACTTGTTATAAAAGTTTAAAAGTCTTCTAACTATCATTATACTCAACATTGTCTGTGCTTCCAGTCAATTCACTAAGGAAATGGAAAATAATTACTTAGAAAATAATTATTATTTAAAAATATTATATAGTATAATTATCTATCTAGAAAACCCAGAAAATAGTGAAAACTATTGAAACCCATAAAATCTATTAAGTATTAGGTGGTCAAGTGTAAGATAAATACAGGTTAATATCTTTTTTATATTAGCAATAGTCAATTAAGTAATATAATGGACATGAACTCATTTATAATAGTAACAGTTAATATAAATGGTACAGAAATTAACTTTCTCAAAAATGTGCAACCTTGATATAAAGAAAAATTTAATTTAATCAAAAGCCTCATAAAAAGAATTGAAAAGGAAGAAAACCATATCATGTTCTAAAATAGACATTTTTAACAATATAAACCTGTGAATTCATCTAAAATATACCCTATAAATTCAATATAATTTTAATGAAAGTTTCAAAAGGTTTGTTCCATTGGCAATTTGAAGTTAATAGTTCATTAGAAAGAGTTAATGCTCAGATTCACTGGCAATTATAGTGAATTAATCTTAGAGCATGATGACAGGATTATTAGATTTCAACTGTTTCACGCAGTTGTTTATGTGATAACTATGTAAGGAAGAACTTAAGTACTTTAATATATGTTATATTAAAGATATAAAGATATAAAGAGAACAGATGTTTAAATCTAACAGAATCTTGCTCTTCTCAACTTTTCTGTCATCTTTTCCTCTTAATAATTAATGAGTAAGAATGAGTCATTCTTGATGTCCTCTGGCTTTGATGTTCACAACATCACCTGTGAATTCCTGAACCAGTCTCTTCAAAGTGATCCCTATTTCCATTCTCTCAATGCTCCAAAACATTCAAAACACTGCTTTCTTAGCTGGGTATGGTGTAATCCCAGCATTTGGGAGGCTGAGGCAGGAGGATTGTGAGTTCCAGGCCAAGACTCTACCTCAACAAACAAACAAAAACTGTGTTCTTAACCTTGCACAAGGCTTCACACTTTGCAAAGACCCGTAGTTGACTCCCAAATCAAAATTAAATGCCAACCTACATTGTTTCAGGCATTATAACCATGAAGTTAGACACTGTTGGACAAACAAATGCTGTAAGTATATTTCTAAATCCTCACTGAGCCTCAGTGTCCTCATCTATATTAGTCAGGGTTCTCTAGAGGAACAGAACCAATACAATAAGTATAATTATACAAGGGGATATATTGGATTGGCTTACATAATGGGAGGCTGGATAGTTCAACAATAGCCACCTGCACACTGGAGAGCCAGAGCTACTCAGTCTAAGAAGCTGGAAGCCTCAGAACAAAGAGGATAAAAAGAGACTAAAGGCCTGGAGAACCACGAGTGTGAGTTTGCATCAAAAGGCAGAAGACATTGGAGTGTGACGTCCATGGGCAATGATGACAGCAACAGAGGCACTTGCACTGAAAAGTGGAGCTTACATATGCTGGCTGACTTCCCCCTCCTTCCACATTTGCTCCATCCGGGCCTCCAGCCAGTTGGGTAGCACCATTCACATTCAAGGTGGCTCTTTCTCCCTCAGTTACTTTCCCACAGGCCCATCATTGCTGAAAACTCACAGACACACTCAGAAGCATGCATTCCTAATCTCCTAGGTGTCTCTCAATCCAATCAAGTTGACCATCGAGAATAACCATCATGCTTATCCTTAATGGGTATTATAATATTACCACATAGGTTGTTGTGACAGTTAAAAAGTAGTCTACTGACACATCAACAGAGGTTTTTGTGCTCACAGATGTAAAGGCACCTTACATAAAGTTATTTTCCTTGTACTTCAAGTTCTGAGTTTCCTGCCTCAGGATTTTTGGATCCTAGAGATAAAAACAGAAATTTCCAAACACCCCTACCATCATCTAAGCTCCCAAGTGACCACAGCATAGAAATGAGAGATTTTTGAAAACACTTCCTTGTGGGTTGGAAGGTGGTAGATGGAGATATTTCAAGTCCATGAGTAGTAAGACCAGGACATTGTTTCCTGAGTGGCTTGGGGAACTACAGAAACTTAAATAGGAAAAGCTGTAAGATGCATTTATCTGGACAGAAATTCTTATGCCCAAGCTTGACATAGAACATCAGAGGCATTTGCCTTGAAAGACTCCCATAAACCAAAGTGAGGTAAGACCAGTGGACTCATCTCTCCCATATTCTGGACTGAGATTCAGGAATGGTGTAAGGAAGGGAAACAATTCTCATAAAATACAATTGAGAAAGACTTTCCTATTAGCTAAGTGAGTGGAGATTGCAAGGAGATTTAAATTAATTAAAGACCCAGATGCCACAGCACACACTGTAATCCCAGCAACTAATTCTCGGGAGGTAGAGGCAGGAAGATGGCAAGTTTGAAGCCAGAGGCAACCTGCACAATTTAGCAAGACTTTGTCTCAAAATAAAAAAGGGGCTGGGATTTAGCTCAGTTGGTAGAGCGCCACTCTGTAGTCTCTGAGGTCCCAGGTTCAATTCCCAGCACCGCAAAAATGGGAGAAGGACATGGCAGTCCACTCCCGAGGCAATCAGCCATTGAAAACCCAATGAGGGTAGCTATGAGTGGGACACCACTGGATGGCACCTAACAACAACAACCACACCATGTGGGAGGCCCTGAGTTGAACCTCCCAGTACTGCAAAAAGAAAAATTAATATAGAGAAAAATATTTAAACATGAAATTTCTTATATTCAAATGTCATAGAATAAAGTTTTATACATGCTACATAAAAAGATTATGAAAATACTGTTAATCACAGTAGTAGACATACATAAATGTTCACCACATGCCACTAATTATTATCATTTTATATTATTTATGTCTCACTCATGACAGGTCTTCAATCAACACCAAGCATCCCTCACACTGCTCACAATATGGTGCCTTTGTTCCACACAAACTCCTCCTTTCTGGCTGCCCCACGCATTTACTCATTGCTGCCTTTGACCTAGCTGATTTCACAACCTTCACCTATAGTACTGCACCCCTTCTCTCTAACATTTATTTGTACTCATCCTTAACAACCACATTCAAAGGAAACTCCCACCAAGAAAACTTCCTTGAATCCCTCTTGATATTATTCCCATCTCTAGGGCTCCTTTATACAACACAAGACCTCAGCAGATGCTGCCTTGCCCCACCATTTCCCATCATCCCCTGTCATTCCCTTACCCATCTATGGCTTTTTATAATAAGAACCTTGTGACACTGCATGAATGCTTCCTCTAGTCAATGGAACATGCCCAGCCCATGTGAAGAGCAGAAGGAAGCCCCAGAATGCCCCCGAAGCAAAGCAATCCTCCCCAGAGGCCTGTGGAACCTGGAGGATAAACACGACTGTTCGTTCCCAGTGTATGCAGTTTGAGAATCCCACCTGTTACTGTCTCCCACAGTAACAACCTATTTGCAAACAGATCTGGGTTGGCACTGTTCCTTCCTGTCCATCACATATCCACATCCCAAGAGATATCGCTGCCCCCTGAACTCCACCTCCACGCAAAATCTCACCTCTGGGTCTGCTCACTGGGGGCAGAACACAGACAGTGTTACCTCCTACTTTATTATGTACTACCTTAAAAAGAGTGATCCTTGCCAGGAACCATGGCTCACCCCTGTAATCCCAACAGCTCAGGAGGCTGAGGCAGGAGGATAGCAGCTTTGAGGCCACAGGCAGCCTGCATAACTTAGCAAGACCCTGTTTCAAGATTTTTTTTAAAGAATGGACCAGGGGTGCAGCCCAGTGGTGGAGCGCTTGCAAAGTATGTACAAGGCCTTGGGTCCAACCCCCAAGTACCAAGAGAAAGAAAAGAGGTGGAGGGGGGGCTGGAAATCCTCCTTCCTTAATTATTATCTTCCCAACAAAGTTATAACTCCCCTGGTACATGACCTCTTATTTCTTTCCTACTGGTCTGTGATTTAGCTCAGTTGGTAGAGCACTGCGCTGCAGTCTCTGAGGTCCTGAGTTCAATTCCCAGCACTGCAAAGATGGGAGAAGGAGGTGGCAATCCACTCCCAAGGCAATCCCAAAACAATCTGCCATTGAAAACCCTATGAGGGTCGCTATGAGTCGGACACGACTCGAGGGCACACAACAACAACAACAACAACAACAACAACTGGTCTGTGAACTCTGTGTCACTGCAATGGGATGAGAACAGAAGTACAGATGGTAGAGAAATTTTTAGAACAGTTTTCCCTCACCAGCATATCCAAGCGTGTGCTCGGAGGGCTTCCCTTGTGACCAGCTATGAGCTAGCTGAAGGCAGATGGAACTCTTGTGACAAGCCTCTTGGTCAATCGCTGCCTCCTTGTCATGTGTAGGATGGCCATGGATCAGACGTGGACAGGTTTGAAATTTTATACCACAGACAATTTCAAAATCACTGTTCTAAAGCGTCTTAAGTAGTTCTAGGCACGGAATTGATGTTTGCCATGATATTGTTTTGTTGTTGTTGTTGTTGTTAGGTGCCATCGAGTCAGTATCTGACTCATAGAGACCCTCGTAGGGTTTTCAATGGCTGACAGTTTAGGGATTGCCTTGGGAGTAGATTGCCAGGCCCTTCTCCCATGATATTGTTTAGCCTTTCGTTTTCTTGGACACCTTAGGATAATATGTACTCAGCATGGTAGACGTACCTCTATTTGTATTTGCCTTTGATTCTTATGTGAATTTATCCCAGGATGGCTCATAGTCATATTTACCTTGGATTAATCATGCACTAGGTTTTACAAGCACAAGCTCTGCAAGGTGGAAGCTAAAACACGAATAAAACAGAAACTGACAAATACTGAGGTGCTCAAAAGATGTGGTTGTTGTTGTTAGGTGCTGTCAAGTTGAGTCCAATTCATAATGATCCTCATAGGGTTGTCAGTGGCTATAATTGTTTCAGGCTTGCTGGGGGAGTGGATTGTCACATGCTCCTCCCATCAACACATCTGGAAGCACTGATAATCTCCCCACCTTCCTTCTTCATTTAAACTATCTACTCTACACTAGTGTAATTCAGACGAGTATTGGTTTTCTGGGTAGATCTCAAAACAGTGCCCTTATTATTTGCCCTGTTACATTGCTATAAAGTTTCAGAAGGGTATAAAATATTTTAAAAATCCAATCAGTTTTCATAGTCATATCCTCAGGGCAGATGTGAGGACAAATGGGAATAAAGCCAGACAAAGAAGAGCTAAATTTATTTTTAAAGGTATGTGTAATGTCTTTGATCTAGTCATGACATGAGATCCTATGTAATAGAATAAAGCATTCATCAATAGAATCAAAATCCCTAAAATCCCAGAGGGTTCATAATAATGACATGGCCAGAATTGCTAGCTGCTATCTCCTACTCAATCTTCCATTGCTTCTTTAAAATCAGAATGCCTCCTTTAGGGATTGGGCTGCATTGCACCTAGCTATAAAAATAATACTTCTCAATCTTCCTTGCAGATAGGGATAGCCAATGAGACCATTAGGTGGTGCTCTTAAGAAGCCTATTTAAAAGAGGCCATGGTATAGCTCAGTGTGGTAGTGCACACCTGTAATCCCAGCAGCTCAGGAGGCTGAGGCAGGAGGACTGCAAGTTCAAGACCAGAGGCAGTCTGTATAATTTAGCAAGATCCTGTCTCAAAAAGTAAAAAAAAAAAAAAGGGGGGGGGAGGGAGGGGGTGAGCTGGAGGTGCAGCTCAGTGGTCCAGCACTTGCAAAGCATGCAAGCACTAGGCCTTAGGTTCAACCTCCAATATTGGAAAAAAAAAAAGAGGCCATGGTCTCATGTGGAAGATTCCTCTTGCCTTTCTCCTCTACTTCCTCTATGAAATGCAGATGTGATGGCAAGCACTGCAGCAGCCTTTTAAATATGAGGATACAGTTTATACCTTAAGAATGGCAGAGCAATGAGCTGAAAGGGCCTTAGACCTTGATGAACTATAACAGTATATCATAATTTATTGTGTAACAAACCATTCCCAAAACATAGTAGCTTAAGACAAATTCACTTATTGAGCATTTACTTCTACATTTTGACAGTTTGGGCTGGGCTAAACTAGAAGGTTCTTCTAATCTGTGCTAGTGTTGATTGGTCTTGGCTCTTACCTAGCTGCTAGATTGGCTGAGGTTAGCTGGTTGTGACAGCCTCCACTGAGATAGCAAGGGCAATTGAAGGCTTTCTTCTTGTGGTCTCTCTTCCAGCCAGCAGCAGAATCCAGGAGAGGAAGTATGTGAATCCTCTTGAGACTCACTCCTGGCACTTGTATATTGTCACTAATGTCACATGCTATTGTCACAAGGCCAATCAGGAATTGTGAGGTAAAGAAATATATTTCTCCTTTAATAGGAAAATAAACCCCTTGTTTGATTTGGGCCCTGGATTTCTTTTTACTGTGTTTCCATCTGAGACAGCAGAGTGCCTAACAAATACAAAGGCTACAAAAAGCAGTCGGATGCTCGCTCTTTGTCTGAGGACAGTTGTGGCTTCTTGGACCACGAAATTGTCCTGGCTTACCTAGAAGAAATCTCTTATTTCAAGCTAAAATTAAATTCATGTTTATTTTTCAAACCAGTAAACAAATAGCAATCTTACAAACACATCCCGCCATCACTAGCAATTGTTGTTGTTGTTAGGTACCATTGAGTTGGTGTCCAACTCATAGCGACCCTATGTACGATAGGCGAAATGGTATTGTTAGTGCTTCTCTGCTATTCATAGGGTTTCAATGGCTAATTTGTTTTTTGGGAGTGGGGTGCTGGGTCCCTCTCCCAAGCCTACAGCACCTGGTGTTCCCAGGCAGCTTCCCATCCAAGGACTAACCAGCTCTGACCCTGCTTAGCTTCTGAAATCTGACCGGATCAGATGCCACAGTGGTACGGCTGCAGGCCACTACCAATACTTAGTAGAAAAAAAAACCAATTTCTTCTCAGGAATGGAATAGACTATATATTGCATCTTTTAGTCAGAGCCCTGGCAGGGAATTAAGGGCATACTTGTGTGAGCGTTATTTGCAGAGAGCTTAATAAGTACTCATTTTAAAAAGAGTGGGTGTAGGGTCAGATGTGGTGGCACATGCCTGTAATCTGAGCAACTCGGGAGGTGGAGGCAGGAGGATCACAAGTTTGAGGCCAGAGCAGCCTGTGTAACTCAGTGAGAATCTGTCTTAAGGAGGAAAAATGGGCTGAATGTTGCAGCTCAGTGGTAGTTCACTTCAAGCATGAGGCTATGGGTTCAAGCCACCATTACTGCCAAAAATAAAAATAAATACAGAGTAGGTGGGAAGCAACAAAGGCTGGTGGCCCTTGGGGGCCATAGGACTTGGAAAGGAGGCCTGAATATATGAAGGGAGCTGGCAGTTTCCAGAAGCCAGAGGCAGATGTCTTGGTGGAGAGGACTATCTAGCAAGAACTGGGACCTTCTTCTAGACAATGCAACCAGCCAGCGTGAGCCTGCAGGCACATTTCTAGGCAAGTCAATGCCCTGATCACCCTTCATCTCTCTCCGTCTCATGCTGGCTGGTTGCATTTTTTAAATTCACTGCCCAATAAAAGGCAACAGGTAGGGGAGCCTGCTGGCGGGGTCTGTACATGTGAGTGTCTGCAGGTTATAGCAGGATGGAGCTGCAAACAAGCGTGGCCATTTTTGCAATCTCCCAGTGGAACTTGTACTGAAATACCTACTTGTTTCCTATGTTCTTTTTAAAATCTTATTATTATTTGTATTCATTTGCTATGGCTTTCATAACAAAATACCATAGATAGGGGGGCTTAAACAGCAGATATTTATTTTCTCATGGTTCTGGAGGCTGGAAGTCCCAGAGCAAGGTGTTAGCAGGGCTGGCTTCTCCTATAGCCTCTCTCTTTGGCTTACAGATGGCTCACTGTGTCCTGGAGTGGCCCTTGCTCTGTGCACACACATCCTTGGTCCCTCTTCATCTTGTTACAGGATTAGGGTCCCACTGGAATTATCTATTTGACCTTAATGGCCTCCTTAAGAGTTCTGTTCCCAGACATAGTTATACTAGGGGTTAGGGCTTCAACTTATGCGTTTTGAGGGAACACAAATCAGTCCATATTATTTGCTCTATTCCCTCTCCTAGTTCAATCTGTAATGTAATTCTGCAAAAATAAGAAAGGGCTGATTATGAAAGGACAAGAAGGGTATGAAATTCTAAACAGTAAATCAATTCTATGCAATCTGTTAAAGTTTAAAGCTGAAAAATATTTTCAAGAATAAAGTTCTATTTGGCTTTTAATAACCAGAAAAGTCCCCACTTAAGATGTCCTGGAAGTCCCACTGGAACTGTGTGGGTTTCAGAGATTTAATGTCACCACCTTTAGAATGGCACTGCATTGTAATTCAAAGCTACATTGGAACCAGCATCTACAACTCTGAAAGTTATGTAAATTTAGGATTCTTTTATTTAACGTGAGAGCCCCAAATTTTGTCTCTGTTTCTAGTAGAAAAAAAATACATATTTGTGATCAATAGAAGGACCATGGTAGCTTATCTTAAAACAACACATATAAAACACTTTGCATCTTCCCTTGCTGAGATAGGACGTGGAAAAATGGTACCCTATGGTGGATAGAGGTGTCAGAAAACACCAGAAATGGAGGGCATAGTGGAGGGGGACCTGAAACTGACCCTAGGGACAGCAGGTAGTGAAACTTGCCATCTAGTCTCCTCCTCTTCTCAGAAATGCCTCCCCCCAACTCACCCCAGAGTGCACAGGCACAGGTCTTCTTTCTTTTTCAGTGTCTTTCTTTGTCCTGAGAGCCAAGGACTTTCTGCTGGTGGCCTCTTCTTGCACCAGGCAAATCTTTGCTTGGGTTATTTTCTAAGTGCAGCCTCTGCTCACAAAAGGTGTGTTGATTAACAACAGGCTATCACAAAATTTCTCATCTTCTTCTGTTTGCAATGTGTGACTTTTGATTTTCTTCCTAAGAGTTTCTGCATTGGGATCCCTAAAGACTTCCACTAAGAAAGTATGATTTTGATGAAACTCTTGAGTAAAATATGAAGATGACAGTTCTAAAGCTTTAAATTTAATTGTCTCTTTAAGGAGACTCTCAGGGAGGGGAGAAAATGATCTCACTATATTGACCATGCAAATTCTGAAGTCAATATAGGGTCTAGAATTATCAGAAAATTTGAATCTCAATAAAATCACTAATATGAAATATGTAACTGTATGTGTGTGTGTGTGTGTATATATATATATAATTTTAATTAATCCCATCTCTGCCCACAGCCAAAGAATTTCCTCCATGTAAGTTTGTTACCGAAGTTAGAAATCAATATGAATATATTCAGTACATTAATAATCAGAAGAATACAAAATGATATTCTACTTAAAAACTCTCTCCTAAATGAAAAAATTAAAGAACTCAATTGAAGTATAAAATCTTTATTTACAAACCAGATATTGGAAACGCTTGAGGTTAGCAGATAGAAAAATCATAGCTTTGATGATCTTAAAATCTTCATCAAACAAAAGTTTAGGATTCTCCCTATACAATGGATGAGATTTTGTTATTACCTAGGGCTATGTAGTCAGGAGAAGGAGTGATAAGCCACTCTTGAAGCAATTCAGAAACAATCAGCCATTGAAAACCCTATGAGGGTCACTATGAATTGGACCCAACTCACCAGCACTTAACGAAACAAAGGGCCCTGTGGTAACAAGACACAATGTTGGTTTAAAATTACTTTAAAGTTTATTGAAGCATATCAAAGACCTTTTTTAAATTCACCTAAATATTTATTGTGCACCCACTATATAGAAAGTCCTTGGGTTTTAGCACTGTGAAAAATAATGCTCCTTGCCCTTTTGGAGCTTATAATCAAACTGAACATAAAAATAGACAAAATAAATAATGCTATAGTACATTAGAAGGTAACAAGTACATGAAAAAGAAAAAATTATGCAGCATATGAAAGCATTAGGAACATTGAAAGAGTAGAAAGAGTCGGGTTGCAATTTTAAATTGGGTACCACTAAAAATGTGATTGGGCCGGGGTTCAGCTTAGTTGGTAGAATGTTGTTCTGCACTTTCTAAGGACCCAGGTTCAATCCCAAGCACCACAAAGGTGGGAGAAAGATGTGGCAGTCCACTCCTGGAAAAAATCCCAAAACAATCTACCATTGAAAGCCCTGTGAGGATCAATATGAACTGGACATGACTCAACAGCACCTAACAAAAATGTGATACTTAAAAAAAATAATGTGAAGAAGGTAAGGCAGTCATGCAGATACTTGTGGAGTAAGCATTTATGGAGTTAGTCAAAGAACAATTTCATTTGACCACTTCTGCCATGGACCTTACCAAAGCCCTCCAATTACTAGCACTAGGCCTCAGCTGGCAAATTCCTCCTCTCTGGGTCCAGGCTCTCTACTGTAGGACAAAATGGCGCACAAACATTTAAGTTCTCAGTTTTCACATTCAGGAGCTGATTTTTGCACTATTATGCCACCCTACAAGAACTACTTGAAGCCCCAATCTGTAGGAACCTAGCTGATAGTTCTTAAATTTCACATACAGTTTGTTGGCAATAAAATCTAAATGCAAATTGAAGCTTTATCCATCAGTTTTCTTGACTATTCCAAGGGGGCTCTTGCCTCTCAGGTGAGATAAAAAATAATTTCCAAAGGATCAATCCTCCACCTGAGTTGGGTTAATAAGAAAAATTTTAATTCTAATTGTGTTATTTTCATCTCAGTTTGAACTTGCCTTATAGGTTGGTCATTATTCTTGTACAGTAATTTTCTTCTATTATTGTTGTTGTTAGGTACTGTCAAGTTGGGGTATCCAACTCATACTGACCCTACATACAATAGGCGACAAGCTATTGTCAGTGCTTCTCTGCTATTCATAGGGTTTTCAATGGCAGATTTTTTTTGCAGGGGGGAGTGGGTTTTCAGGTCCTTCTTCCAAGCCTACAGCTCCTGGTGTTCCCAGGCAGTCTCCCACCCAAGTACTAAGCAGGCCTGACCCTGCTTAGCTTCTGAGATCTGATGGGATTAAGGGTCAGCAAATCTGGAGACAGGACTAATATTCTATTCTCAGAAGGAATTGACCTGACCAATTTTCTCCATAGATAATGCTTCCCTACACCTGGTCTATCAGGTCATCCACTCCAAGACTTTATCACAGCACGATTTCTAGATGTCTCTTCTCCACTGAAAAAGGCCATCACTAAGGAACATGTGTGGATCTGTAAACAAATAGCAGAGAATGAACAATCCTCTACTCCTCCCCATCTCTCTGGTATGGTCAAAAGTCTCAACTGTAAAGCACAGAAGATCCATTGTCATAGATTAATTAAAATCAATCCCTGCTGAAAATTAGAGACCTGTAGTTTTCCTGATGTTTGTTTTGTCTATTGGAGCTTAGGGATCTAAGAACTACATGGTCTTTCATCCCATATTTCAAGATACAAATGACATATAGGTTGATACATGTTAATCTACTTTCATATGCCACCCAATGCTGGATAGATGGAATTGAAATATATAATAATTCAACATCAAGAGGTGAAAATCTCTCTAATGGTTCTGCATATGGCAATGTCCTTATCTAATAAAATATTACTCCCATACCCCTTTACAGTGGGAAAAACAGAGGGACCCATCCTCCACTTAGCAACTTGAGTCCCCAGATTGTTACATTATGACAATAGTAATATTTGGATTTTAGAAACTAGTTGTACTCACAGAGTAATATTTCCAAAATCACTCTGTTTCAGGACAAAAATTTACAGCTTTATAAAAGAAGATGTGATGGGTATGGCACCTATTATGAAACAAAGGGATATAAATTCTGTAAGACATTGTGATAAGGCTGAGGATGTAGTTCAGTGGCAAAGTGTTTGCCTAGCATGAGTAAGATTCGGAGTTTGATCCCCAGTATCACAAAAAATAAATAGATAAAAATAATTTGTGATGATATTGAGAGTAAAAAATGTGTTACATGTAAAAGCAATGTTGCTATATACTGTTAAAGTTTCACCTTTCAAAGATGGCAGATAGCTCTCATAAGATGTAAATATATATGTGTATATTTAGAAAAAAAATTATTTAAAAATCTCAAAGTGGATCCTACACAGATGCAACTGTGGAATAATGTGATGCTAAAAGAGGCATCCAAAGGGAAAAGTACAAGCTAGGTGTGGTGGCATGTCTCTAATCCCAGCTGAGGCTGAGGCAGAAGGATCTCTAGGTCAGGGCCAGAGGCCACCTGCATAACTTAGAGAGACCCTGTCTCAAGATATAAAAGTTAAAAATGGGCTGAGGGTGCAGCCCAGTGGTAGAGCACTTGCAAAGTATGTGCAAGGCCCTGGGTTCACCCTCCAAGTACAAAAAGAAAAAGGAGGAGGAGGAAGAGGAGGAGGAGGAGGAGGAGGAGGAGGAGGGGGAGGAAGAAACTACAGAACTTTTAACCCCTTATTCTTTTCCTAAATTCTTCTGTTAAATGTTAGGTTCCTTTAGCCCAGTATTTATAATTCACTTCTTACTCAATGAAACCCTGCCTATAGCCATGAATATGCAGAACTTCCCAGTTAGTCATGGTAATATAGAGAATTCTGAAAATATGAGGTGGGCGTTTAAATAAGTACAAGAGACAGAATTCCAAAGAGTAAAACCATTAAGAAGAAATGTGTTAGATAAAGTTGAAGGCAGGAACTATGCACAGAATTAAATTATTTTCAGTTTGATAATTTAGCAAGTGTTCTTTTAAGGTTGTTTAGAAAAATTGCCTTTGAATTCAAATGGATTTGAAAGGCTCAGTGTTATCTGGCATGGAATGTAAAAATATTACGTGCTAATTTGCTGTCATGGCACCTGCATTGAAACTGGCACCTACTCCAAAGAGTTTTGATTGGCAGAAAGGCCCAGACACATTCTGTCTCGTAATGTGGCCAAAAACCCAGTTAATAAATAAATGCCTCTGGATGGTAATTCATGGAGATTTTGTATCACGCCTTCCAAAGCAGTTACTTTTCACACGGCAACGAGAAGACTAAAGCTCTAAATTTATGCCTCAGATAAGGAAAGAGCCAGACCTCTGCGGGAAACGGACACGGCAACCCACTCCCAAAAATCAATCCGCCATTGAAAACCCTATGAACAGTAGAGAAGCACTGACAATAGTGTTTCGTCTGTTGTACATAGGGTCGATGGTACCTAACAGCAACAACAACAGACCTCTGTAGTATTGTCTTTGGAATGAGCGTCATCCCATTTACATTCCTGAAAGCAGTGGATGGGATCATGGCTTCCCCTAAGACTCAGTACAGATCTAAACACTTTGACTCTGCATTTTAGAAGCTTTAAAATTCTTCTACCAAACTCAGGATACATCAGCATGTGCTGATCCTGGAAACCAAGGTTCTTCATAATCTAGGTCTCCATCTACAACCCCACATGATCTCATTCTGTCCAGTTACATCCCAGAAAGCTTCTTCAGTGTCTGGAAACATACTACACTCATTCTTTCAAAAGTTGGAAAATGCTTCCTCTCCATGTCAGTTCTACCCGGCCATCATAAGCAGAATAAAGGCCCCAAATCCTGGTACCTGTGATCTTTACCTCCCGTAGAAAAAAGGCCTATGCAGATGCGGTTGGCCTTGAAATGGGGTGATTATCCTGGATTATCCATGTGATCCTAACTATTTTTTTTTATTGGGGGTTGAACCCAAGGCCTCATAAATGCTAAGCAAGTGCTTATCACTGAGCTGCATCCTCAGCCCATTTTTCATTTTCAATTTTGAAACAGAGTCTCACTTAATTGCACAGGCTGCGTCTGGCCTCGAACTTGCAATCCTCCTGCCTTAGTCTCCCAAGTCACTGAAATAAACAGGAGAAGCACAGAAGGAGAGGTACAGGTGGAAGCCAAGATCAGAGCTATGAGTTTGCTGGCTTTGAAGATGGAAGTATGCACCCGGGAAAGCAGCAGCCTCTGGAAGGAGCCTCAGATGAAAGGAACCCCTTAGCAACCTCTTAATACCAGCATATTTTGGATTTTTTTTTTTTTTGTGGTACTGGGGGTTGAACCCAGGGCCTCGAGCTTGCATGCTTTGCAAGTGCTGGACCACTGAGCTGCACCCCCAGCCCATTTTTTCACTTTTTGAGACATGGTCTCACTAAATTACGCAGACTGCCTCTGGTCTTGAACTTGCGATCCTCCTGCCTCCACCTCCCGAGCCGCTGGGATTACAGGAATGTGCCACAACATCTGGCCATACTTTGGATTTTTGACATTCCAAACTATGATAAATTTGCCTTTTAAGCCACTAAGTTTGTGATAATTTGTTATAACAGCAATAAGAAATTAAGACACCAGCCTGCAATGTTCCACTGAAGCCTCATTTCCCTGGAAGTTCAACCCAAGGAATCTAGCCCATCCTGCAGTTTTCTTAAAAGTTACCCGTGTGTCTGCTTGAGTTTTACTACTAAAAGTCCAGTGTAGGATATCTGTGGTAGGAGTTAAACTTCATTTTTATAAATAAGTAAGAAGCTTTAGCTAAAGATCCACATTATACTCATAGCAGACAACCCATAAAAAATGAACAAAATCATTTAGGGTTTGCAAAATAACATTGTTATTGTTGTTAGCTGCCCTCAAGTCAGTTATCTGACTCATAGCGAACCTATGTACAACAGATGAAACACTATTGTCTCACTTATCTGTTATTCCTAGAGGTTTTAATGGCTGATTGTTTTTTGGAAGTGTGTTATTGAGTCCTTCTCCCAAGCCTACAGCACCTGGTGTTCCCAGGCAGTCTTCCATCCAAGTACTAACCAGGTCCCACCCTACTTAGCTTCCAAGATCTAAGGAGATCAGAAGCCACAGTGGTACGGCTACAAGCATGATATTTGCAACATGATATTTGAAGAAAAATATATCCTTCACTTATTTTTACCCTATTTAGGAATACTTTGCCTACTCTACAGTAAAAATTATATTCTCCTTTGTTTTCTTCTGGACATTTTTTTGTTTTGATTTATAATTAATTTTGATAAATTGTTATATATGACATAAAGTAGGAGTAAAGTTCATTTTTTTCTAATATAAATATCCACTTGCTCCAAGACCATTTGTAGAAAAGACATCCCTTTTCACATTGAATTAGGTTGGTGCTTCTATCCCAAAATAAATAAATAAACCTTTATGGGCTAATGTGTTTCTGAAGTCTCTGGTTTGAATTTTTGTGTCTATCTTTAGGCCAATATCACACTGTCTTGCTTATTATATCTTAATAATAAGTCTTAAGAGTAGGTAATATAAATCCTCAAAACTTGTTCTTGCTTTTCTGTCTTCTTGTTCTGTTTTTGATTTTGGATTATTTTTCAAACAAATTTTGAAGTTTTCTTAAATTTTATAAAACAAAAATCCTGCTGGACTTTTCACAATAGTGAGGATATGGAATCAACCAAAGTGCCCGTCAACAGAATGGATAAAAAAACTATGATACATATACGCAATGGAATACTACTCAGCAATCAAACAAAATGAAATAGTGCCATTCGCAGCAAAATGGATAGAATTGGAGAAAATTATTTCAAGTGAACGAACACAAGCTCAGAAAGAGAAACACCATATGTTTTCACTCATATGTGGGAGCTGAATCAAAATTATATGAAGGAAAATATCCTATACAAAGGTCGGACCATAATAAAAGAAAAAAAAAAGCTAAGAATGGTATTATTATAGATGGTCTAGAAAATACATGTAATAGTTCTGACAAGGTAAAAAGAAAGCTCATTACAGAAAAAGTTTCTATCTTAAACAGAACTGGAACCCAAGGATATATAGAAAAATATTACCATAAAAAGATAAGTAAATGGTAGAGAAGTCTTTGATGGGGGGGGGGTGGGATGGGGGAGGAAGTGCACAAGAGGGTAAGGGGGAACCTATATGAATAATGTAGAACAAAATGCATATATGGAAATGTCACAGTGAAAAGCATGTCAGAATTAATCACATGAAGGTGTACATTAAAAATTTCCAATAAAAAAAATCCTGCTGGGCTTTTTAATGGAATTACATTATATCTGTGGATTAACTGGTGATAATTATTGCCTATCTTCTATTGAACATGATTATGTCTCTACATTTTTCCCAATTAGGTATTAAGAAATATTTAAAATACTTAAAATTTAACATTTTTATACCAAATACCTACATAGTCAATACCTCTATACTGCCAATGACATGCTGCTCTACTTGTTTCATTACCAGTCTATCAATCTATCCATGTCTGTATCTGGCAAGAGTTTTACTTCTTATTTTCAACTGTTATGCTTATTTTTCTTTCTTGTCTCATTGCAAAAGACAGAATCTCCAAAGCAATGTTAAATGAAGATGATGATATCAAGCATCATTGTTTTTTGCTATACCTTCACTATCATATACAGTGTATGTGTACCATGCGCTATGCATACATACTATGCATAATGTCAACTATGTGAGTTCACATATGTGAGTTTTATTGGATTGAGATAGTTCCTTTCAATTTCTACCATGCTGAGAGTTCTTTCCTTTTTGTAATCATGAATATAAATTCAATTTTTTTCAGACTTTCACTTCAAAAATACACATTTTTGTGTGTGTCTCTTTTCATTTATTTATTAATGTGATGAATTACATTGAATGGATGCATTGCAATGTATCCTTGTATCCTTGTAAACCTTGCATTCTTTGGATAACCCCTATTTTGTCATAATGAATTATTTATTTATTGTCACTGTAGAGTTTGATTCGTAACTTTTTGAGAATTTTTCAGTCTGATTGCAAGAGTGATGTTGGTAGTAAAATTTCTTTCTCTGTAAGGAATGCTTTTCTCATGTTTGCATGTCAAGGACACACCGACCTCATGAACTGAGTTGAAGAATGTTCTTTTGCCTTTACTTTCTGAAATAATTTGTGCAATATATATATGATTTCTTCCTTGAGAGATCTGGACCATAAATCAAAATCACATGCAATGCTAACTCAATATTTTTTTAACTGATGACAGGGTACAGATTACACTCAAGAATACATGGTACTGAGCTTCAGGCTAGCATGGGATATATAATGAGACCCTGTCTCAAACAAAAATCAGACAAAACATCCAGAGCTATGTAGATTTTCTATTTTTTCTTGTATTTGTTTTAGAAAATTTCCCAGCTCACCTAAATGTTTTATTTGTACAAAGTTGTTCATAGTATACCTGTATTATCTTTATATTGCTTACAGAATTGGTAGTGAGGTTCCAATGTGTTTTATCATTTTTCTTTAGGCATTATTTATTTGTTTTGCTTTTTTTTTTCTTTTGCAGAGTGGGAGAATGAATTTAAATAGGAAATCCTAACTTTTATTATCCTTAACATATCAATTTTGTTTATTTATTTCATTGATTTTAATGCATTTATACTGTCATGGTTACTATTTGTTTTCTTCTACAACTTTAAATGAGTTTAATTTATAATTTTTTTCTCTTTCATGACGTCTTCTTCCAGCTCTTAATCTAACTACTTTATAGGCCTATGAATTTGACTCTAAATACTGCCTTAGCTGCATCTCATAAATTTTGATATGTTGTTTCCTACTTAACTCAAAATTCAAAATATAATTCAAAATTTTCTAATTCATCTTGTAAGTCCTCCTTGGACCTAATAGTTCCTTGAGAATATGTTATTTCCAATATTGGGAAATTCTCTAGGTTTTTAAATATTGATTGCTAATTTAATTCTATTCTTTTCATAATGTCACACTGCATATTTTAATACTTAGATATTTATCAGGACATGGTTTATGATTTGTCACATACTGTATCTTTATAAATGTTCCACATGTATTAGAATGAATAATCTACAGTTGTCTGGTATGACGTTTTGGATGGCTTAATATTGAGTATTAGAACTATTCAATAGGAATGCATTTTTATATGTGTATTCTATTTATTATTGAGAGCAAAGTATTAAAATCTCTAACAATTGTTGTGGGCTTTTCTATTTTTTGGTTAATTAAATTTTTATTTTACAACTTTTGAAGCTCTGACATAACCTGTCTATACTTTTAGTATTATTTCAAGTACCTGATAAACTGACGTTGACCATTATGAGTGTACATTTCTTTGAGGTCCATTTTTTGAGATGATATATGAAATATGAGCTTTTATGCTTAAAATTTGCAGGGCATATTATTTTCTATGCTTTTCCATTCAATATATTTTATATATGGGGAATTTCTTTGAAACAGCATATAGATTTGTATTGCTTCTTCAAAAATATAGTCTGACCATATGCCATCTACATAGAATGTAATTAGAGTTGTGCTTAATTATGTCATCTTGCTATGTGTTTTCTAGGAATTTCTTCTGTTTTTCTTGTTGTTCTACTATTTAATCCACACTCCTACTTTCCCTTGAGATAATCTAGTACTTTTTAGTATTCTGTTCTACATTTCTTCTATTGGCTTTTTAATGAATATTTTCACATAGGTAAAATTATACATAATTATTTAATGGATATATAACTAATTGGTGGAAACCAATAGTGTTTTAAGAAACAGATGCAACACTGGAGGTGCTCATTCTATGCCAACCGATTTGGAAAATAGCCATCTGCCCAATTAACTGGAAGAGATCCATATTTGTGTCTATTCCCAAGAAAAGAAATCCAATTGAATGCAGAAATTATTGAACCATATCATTAGTATCTTACTCAAGTAAAAATTTGCTAAAGATCTTTCAGAAGAGACTGCAGCAGTATATAGATAGGGAACTGCTGGAAAATCAAGGAGGATTCAGAAGAAGGTGTGGAACCAGGGATATCATTTTGATGTCAGATGGATATTAGCTGAAAGCAGAGAATACCAAAAAGATGTCTACTTATATTTTATAGACTATACAAAAGCATTTGACTGTGGGATCACAACATGTTATGGATAACATTGTGAAGAATGGGAATACCAGAGCACTTAATTGTACTCATAAGGAATCTGTGCATGGACCAGGAGGCAGTCATTCACCCAGAAAAAGGAAATACTGCCTGGCTTAAAGTCAAGAAAGGTGTGCATCAGGGCTGTATCCTTTCACCATACCTCTTCAATCTCTATGCTGAATAAATAATCCAAGAAGCTGGTCTTTATGAAGAAGATTATGGCATCAGGATTGGAAAAAGACTCATTAACAACCTGTGTTATACAGATGATACAACTTTGCTTGCTGAAAGTGAAAAGGATTTGAAACACTTACTGATGAAGATCAAAAAACACAGTCTTCAGTATGGATTGCACCTCAACATCAAGAAAACAAAAGTCCTTGTAACTGGGTCAGTATACAACTTCATGCTAAATGGAGAAGACTGAGGTTGTCCAAGATTTTGCTTTACTTGGGAAAAAAAAACCACCTGTGGAAGTAGCAGTCAACAAATCAAGAGATGCACTGCATTGGGAAAAGCTGTGGCAAAAAAACTCATGAGAGTGTTGAAAAGTAAAGATGTCCCACTGAAGATTAAGATACACCTGACTCATGCCATGGTATTTTCAGTTGTATTATAGATTTGTGATAGCTAGATGTTGAGGCAGAAGGAGAATTGATGCTTTTGAATTATGGTATTGAAGACAAATATTGAAAATACCATGGACTGCCAAGAGAACCAACAGATCCATCCCAGAAGAAGTGCAATCAGAGTGCACCTTGGAAGCAAGGATGGCTCAACTGCATCTTATATATTTTGGACATGTTTTCAGGAGGGACAAATCCTTGGAGAAGGATATCTTGTTTGGGAGAGTGGCAGGTCATTAATAAAAAAGGAAGAGCCTCCATTACATGGATGGACGTAGTGGCTACAACAATGGGATTTAATGTAAAAAAGATTATGTACCTGACACAGGGAGTGCCTTGTTCTCTTGTACATAGCGTTGCTATGAGTTGGACCCAAATTGATGACATCTACAAACATATTATTAAGATATATATAATAATGAATATCCTTACAATATAGAAGTGAAATGATCACATTATATATCTTTTCCTTATCACACAGTTGGCCTTGACGTATTATATGACTTCATATATGATGTAAGAAAGGTACAATTTCATTTACAGCCTCATCCACCTTTGTGCTATTATTATTGCATATTTTATTTGCATAATACTATGGATAGTATAGTATTAATATTTTGACTTAAAATGAATTTAAGAGTTGTTTGATGTTTGAAGCAATTGTAGTACCTAGATTAAAATAAAACCAATATTCTTTTAAATTGAAATTTTTACACCAAAAATCTTTCTTTTCTTTCAGTAAATACAGCATTGATAACGTAATAGAGATATGGCAGGGAGTTATCCTAAGAATCACCTGGGTGTAGGTTCACGTGTATCCTCTGTTCACTATTTGGTCTATAGCACAAGCTGATCCTTAGAGTATCATTTTTACCATAGAGTAAAAAATTTCATACTGAGTTTAAAGAGAGATTCTATTCCTGAGTATAATTTTAATGCAGTTTATGAATTTTTTCCATGGAGGGATATTTCTGAATTTAATTAAATAAATTATAATTTTAACCTTTAAGTTATAGAATTTAACACTGTACATTATTTTTCCAGGATGTCCTCATCAAATCCTTTAGGGAGAAACACTGAACTTGCTGTTTCCTATAAAGCTCATTGGCCCATATGAATGCTCCCTGTAGGCACAAGGGGGCAGAGTTAAGCTAGTGGTGAAAACACATCCTGTGTTTTCTGCATATTTGATTTTCCAGTAATCATTTGGTATGGAGAATGTGTTTTCTTTCCATTGAAACATATTTGTCTCTCTGAGGCAGTCTCATTGATGAGATGATAACATTAGAAAAAATGGTCTATGTTTATAGGGTCATTCTTAAGTAATTCTCATTTAAATATATAAATCTAGTTCACAATTCTTAGTCCCTGGAAAGAATGAGTATGTAAGTAAAATATATAACAAATTTTTCAATAAAATAAGCAGCAAAGAAGATCTATACCTTGATTCTTTTCTGTCTAAAGAAAGATAAAACTTTAGCTTAACTGGGCATGGTGGTGCCAGCCTGAGCTACAGAGTAAGACTCTGGGGTAGGGGGAGCAGAAGAGAGACAGACAGACAGACAGACAGAGACAGACAGACAGAGACAGAGGGCAATAGGGACAGAGAGACAGAGAGAGAGAGAAGACAAGAGAACAAGGTCTCAAAGTGGGCTTCAATATCCATCATAACTAATGTACTAGCTGAGCATGGTGGTGGTGGTGTTGTTAGGTGTTGCTGAGTCAGGTCCAACTCATAGTGACCCTCTATATAACAGAATGAAACACTACCTGACACTGTGCCATGCCCACCACCATGTCAGTGCTTCTCTGCTACTCATGGGTTTTCCATGGCTGATTGTTTTAGGGATGGACTGCTGGGTCCTTCTCCCATTTTTGCAGGGCTGGGATGGAACCCAGGGCCTCACCAAGTGCAGAGAAGCACTCTACCAACTGAGCTAACTCCCAACATTCATTGAAAATTGCTGAAGAAACCTGATGTGTCTGATGTTTGACATGACATGAGAGGGAAAAAAAGATAATCTTCCTAAATTAAGTTTTTTTTGTGAGATCTTTTTGTTAGCTACCAGTAACCTGATTTATAAGCCAATCAACTTTTCTAAACTACAAAGAATATTTCACATGGAAATATAATGAAGATATCATTAAAAAGTAGGAAAATATATAGAATTATGTCATATTACAGTCTGGGTCTTATCATTTTAATCATATTTCCTCTGTTTAATTAAAATAGTCTTTTCATAAGGGCAAGAGTCTCAAAATGGTTAATGTTCTGTTACTAACTCAGGGAATTAGTAGAAGGCAAGTCTTATAATAACATATCATGAAAGATGAGCTAGAAATCCCTTAGAAGATGAAATAAATGAAGCAGAAATAAAATGCCTAGAGAAAAGTGGCATAAAAAAAAAATTAGCATCATGACTTCTGATTCTTAATTACCCACTGGTTAATAAAGATCATTTCCTGTCCCATGTTTATATTATAAAACCTAAACATAAGAAAATGTTTCACAATTACCATCTTCTTTCACAGTGTTTCACTTTAAAATTTTATGAAATCCATCCAGCTGTTTAAAAAAGGAAGTCTGTTAGCTTTTCACTGTGCCAGGAAAAATACATCAATGTGGAATTTTTGCTAATTATTTTAGGAAGGTCTCATCAAATATAAACTAATTTATTAGGTCACATTCTTTAGGCTTCTAATATTTAGTCCTTAACAGCATCTTTTTCCCTTTCTTATATCAAAACAAGCTGTTCTTTCATAATTCCTTCCACTACTATAGTAATAACCATGCTAAGGCCATGATTGAAGAGATACTCGGGTGGGGCATGGGAGGGGAAGCAATACAAACAGACATGCAAATGACATTAATAAAAAGCAATGCTCATTTAGTCCTCATGCAGGTGTCACCTCAGGGCAAAGTGTCAAGATCCCGTTTTACAGTGATAAAGCCAAGGCTCAGAGAATTTCAGTGACTTGTCTGAGATTCAAAGGCTAGTGGAAGAGCCAGGGGATCAGCCTCTGTTCTCTGACTCTGTTTTTACAAAAACATTCTACTAATAACAACCAGTATTAATTCAGCTCATACTATGTGCCAAGCACTATTTGAATATTTTACATGTGTTATTACACTTAATCTTCCAAACCTCTGAAATATTTTTACTTCAATTTTACAAAAGAGGAAATGGAGGGTGTGAGGATTTGAAATAACCTAAACTGCTGCCAAAAGTACCAACAGATATGTGCTAGAAGAAGAGCAACTTGAGCACTCCTTGGAAACTAGGATGGCTAGACTGCATCTTATGTACTTTGGACATGTTGCCAGGAGGGACCAATCCCTGGAGAAGGACATCATGTTTGGAAGAGTGGCAGGCCAACAAAAAAAAAGGAAGAACCATAACTATATGGATTGACACAGTGGTTGCAACAATGGGCTTATATATAAATAAGATTGTGTGCCTGGCACAGAATCGGGGAGTATTTCATTCTATTGCACATAGCATCAATGTTAGTTGGATCTGACTCAACAACACCTAACAAGTAAGCGTGAAAGTAGAGTTTGCTTCCTATGCTGTAGCTGTGCTGCACATTGAAACACTTGTCATCCCAAATACTACCAAAAAGTTGCTTTGTTTTTCATTTCTTTCTTGATTTTCTGCTCTCCTCTAAACATAGACTTTAATGAAGTGTGTGAGTTTATCAGTCAAGAGTGTCAGCATGGATCTACCTTAATTTTTCTGAGCTCTGTCTTGGGGGCTGGGACCCACCACTGGGGACTGCCAGGCTGGAATTTCAGTCCCCAGAACCCCATACTCAGCTGTGTGGCCTTGGCTGATCACCTAGACTTTTCTAGGCCTTAGCTTTCCTCAAGGCGAAGCTCTACTTTGCCCTAAACTGAAGCTATTAAAATTGGTGATTTATTAAGTCTCTTTCCACCCTAATATGCTATGAATTGTGCTTTTGGAATCTACTTTTTCTGTTTTGGGAGGAAGGTGGGTTTTGTTGTGGGTTTTCTTTTTTCAATTGTGCTATGATGATATGCAAATATAAACCTATACAATTACTATAACAAGCAGGAATTTAAACTGTATTTGATTTGACAAAACTTCACTGATCATCTAATCAAAACTATTTTAGATTAGCAACTGCACAAGACAATATGCACTAAGCCAACCATAAGTTATCAGTTCCCAAGGTGGGAATAAAAAGAATATCAATAAGATACTATCTGATAGGACTTTCAAAGCATAACTTCATTTTAATGAAATCCAGAATTCTGTCTGCAATTAATGAAGTTTACTTAGATTGTCTTGAGTTGAGACTTATTTCTGATGCTAAATGCATAGATGATGTGAAAATGTAGACTATTATGGCCAGAGAGAAAAGTCCTGTGCCTATAAAGTAACTAAAAATTAAACTTATTTTACAAGGATACAGTAAGAAAGAGAAACAGGGTAGACACAGTTTGTATTGATGAATTTTTCCTATTATGGGAAAGTTTACAAAAGAAGGCACTGCATTCTTAGAAACAAAGAATTTGGAAGCAGAAGAACTAATTTGAAATCCTGGCATTGTTACTAACTGCTTTGCTTTGGGCAAAATTTTTTTTTTTTTTTACTTTTCTGAGTCTGTTTTCTTGTTTGCAATATGTTGTATTTGTCTTGTCTATTTCACAGGGCTCACTCCTGGCTTGTTTTGATTTTCCTTATATATCTGGCAGCTGAGTGATCTTACTGAGTTAATGCTTTAAAATGCCCTGTAAATGCTGAACACTGAAAACTCTATTCTCCCAGTGGTGCCTCTGCCTGTCCTCTGAATATACATCTTATTCTGGGTTTGACAGCTCCGTGTTGGTCTTTACTAGACCCCTCAAATTTGAAAACAGAATGCCTAAAACAAACCCCTTCCTGGAATATGCCTTACTTTGTTGTTGTTGTTAGGTGCCATCAAGTCATGTCTGACTCATAGCGGCCCTCATAGGGTTTTCAATGGCTGACTGTTTCGGGATTGCCTTGAGAGTGGATTGCCAGGTCTTTCTCCCATTTTTGCGGTGCTGGGAACTGAACTCAGGACCTCAGAGACTGCAGCGCAGCACTCTACCAACTGAGCTAAATCCCAGCCCATGCCTTATTTTAGTAAACAGTAATTCTAGTTTTCTCAGGCCAAAATCTTGAGGTCATTTTTGACTCCTGTCTTCTCACAGCTCCCATTGCATCCACCAGAAAATCCTTCTGGTTTAAATCTTCAAAATACATACAGAATCTGATCACTATAACCAGCTCCATTTCTAACCATCTGATCTGATCCACCAACCTCTCTCAGGTACCTGATTGCCTCAATCTCTCTGCTTTTGCCTTCACCAACAGTATTAGTTTCCTGTGTCTGCCACAAGAAGTACCACAATCTGGGTGGCTTCAAACAATAGAAATGGATTGTCTCATAGGTGTGGAGCCTAGAGGTCCACCTTCAAGGTGTCAGGAGGGCCATGCTCCCTGTGAGACTCTGGGTAGTATCGTTTTTGGCTCTCCCTAGCTTCTAATCATTGCCTGAGTCTTAGTTGGCAGCTGCACAATTCTAGTCTTTTCTTCTGTCACCACATGACCCTCTCCCTATGTGTCTGGGTTCCCATTTCTCTCTTCCTGTAAGATATTAGTCTTATCAGGTAAGGGATCAACCTGATGGCATCATCTTATTTTGATAATATCTGCAAAGGTCCCATTTCTAAATAAGATCCCATTTATACAAACAGTGTAGTTAGGACTTCAATATATCTTCTGGGAGGGGCAGTTGAACACATAATGCCAACACCAACCTTCAAATTAGCCTTAATCCATCAGAATGATTGTTAAAAATCTAAACCAAACCCCCTTCAAAAGTTAAAATCCTCACAGTGATTTATAGGGACCAGAAAGGCCCCAGATTGTGTGGCTTTCCTATAACTTCTATCTCCAAGTGAGACATTGGTATTTGAAGATTTATGGCCTGCAAGACTTCTCTCCAGCCAGCTCCTGGTCTCAGATTCTCTTCTCTTTCAAATCTTGGTTCAAATGTTCCTTATCCTTGAGGACTTTCCTATCAATCTATAAAAAAGAACAATCCTGCTCTCTACTTTGGAGTGACCTCCTTACCCTGAGCCTGATTATTCTCTTTAGTTCTTATCATCCTAATATATTCTCTGTTTACCTCTTTGTTTCCCTCACTTGAATATAAGAGTAGAAACACTCTTGGTTCTATCATCTTAATTGGCTTAAAACATAACAGGTACTCAATAAATATCTATTAAATTAATAAATCTGAGCAAATGTAAAGTGGGAAGTTTTAGAAGTTGCCTAAAACAGGGAAAGACTGATTGTTCTCTAGCCAGCTTGGCCCTGAAAAGCCCTGAAAAACTTTTACAAGTCAACCAACCACCTTGGCCACATGATACTGAAAGTCAGCCAATCAGGGATGGACTTACAATCACACATCTAAATATTCACCAATCAACAACCAAGCCAACCAGGGTAACCACACCTTTTCAGAGGCGGTCAGTCCAGGTTGGCCTCTGCTAGTTCATCAATCCCAGAGGGAGAGAGTTTGCTTGACTAGCTACATAGCTCTTTCCTTATGTAGTCAATAATAAGCATACTTCCTTTTATGTCAAATATTAAGTGGTGGCCTCATCCTCCTTTGAGGAATGAACTAGGAGAAAATATATGAGAAAGCTTTAGAGAAACACCAAGTGCTTTGTAAATATCTAATACACAGTATTATCTCAACATTATGACTTAAAAACTATCAATTTTTAGAAGAAAATCACAACAACTTGTCTGCATATTAAATTATTCTCAAATGCAGGGCACAGGAGTATGCACCTGTAGTTCAAACTAAAGATGGGAAACTGAGGCAGGAAGATCACAAGTTCGAGGCCAGAGGCAGTTTGCATAATTTAGGGAAACTCTGTTTCAAAATAAAAAATAAAAAGTGGGCAGGGATGTAGCCCAGTGGTGAAGCATTGCCAAGTATGTACAAGACCCTGGTACAACCCCTAAGTACCACCCAAAAAAGTTATTCTCAAACTAACTTTCTTCAAGTGATTTTATTATTATTAACAACTTAATTGGGTTAATTTTTCATTCATCTAGTCCTTTATTTATTTAACAACTTTTCTATGACATGTGTATACTTACAGTAGCAGCAAGCTTCCTAGTAATAATAGGATGTGCCTTTCATTTTCACTGAGGGCCATGCATTTGAGAGGCACTGATTCTTGCCAAAAACACAGCGATTGACTGATCACTGCTTGTTTACTGATGGGTAAACATGGTCTCTACCCTCCAGAAGTTCACAGCCTGTAGGACAGATACCAGACACAATGATGTGATACATCTGTACGTTCACACTGTGTAAAGTGAATCATGCCGTGAGAAAAGGACTAAGGGGAAAGTCAGAGAAGCCAGCTGAAGGTGTGGTATTGCAGTGCACGAGGAGGAGAGTGCACCAAGAAAAGAAGTTTCTCTGGCTTATCAAAGCTCTTCATCAAAGGAGTGTCTATTTGGGTCCCTTTAACATCCTTGATAGGAAAGGCAAATTGTCTTTTCTAAAGACAGTTGAGCATAAGAAAAGGCGAACAGGGAAAGGCGAGCTTCTCCAAAGCATGACACTGAAGAATATCTCAAGTCATCCGACATCTCTTTCAGTGTCTTCTCTGTGTGACTAACTACTTCCCCTTGTTTTCATAAATCAACATACATTACTCACTATCTGGGACTGTCTTGAAATTTTGATTGCACACATCATCCTCTGAAACAAAAATGTTGCTTATACCTCATGTACTATGTGATTAAGACATATATCTGTGAATATGTGTCTGCAGCTGTACCACCCTGGTGCCTGATCTCAACAGATCTTGGAAACTAAGCAGGGTTGGGCCTGGTTAGTACTTGGATGGTAGAGTACCTGGGAACACCAGGTGCTACAGGCTTGGGAGAAGGACCTGTCAGTCCACTCCCGAAACAATCAGCCGTTGAAAACCCTATGAATAGCAGAGAAGCACTGACATAGTCATGGGCTTGGCACAGTGTCAGGGAGTGTTTCCTTCAGACCTGACTTGATGGCACCTAACACAGTGACCCTACGTACAATAGAAGGAAATACTCCCCGACATTGTGCTTCTCTGCTATTCATAGGGTTTTCAATGGCTGATTGTTTTGGGGGATTGTTTCAGAAGGGGGCTGCCAGGTCCTTCTCCCGTTCTTACAGTGTTAGGGATCCAGCCTAGGGCCTCAGAGTGTGCAGAACAGCATTCTACCAACAGAGCTAAAAACCAGCCTGCAACATTAGCTTATTGGGGGAAAGAAGGGAATGTGGGTCTTTGCAGGTATAGTTAAGAAGTTTGACAGGAAGAGATCATTATGGATTATCCAGCTTGACCCTAAACCCAAAAATGAGTGTCCTCATAAAAGACACAGAGAGAAAAAGACAGAGAAGAGGTATAAAATGTGAGTGTGAAGGCAGAGATTGGAGTGATGAGGCACAAGTCTTGGAATACCTGGAGCCACCAGAAGCTGGAAGAAGCAAACAACTGAACCTCCCCGAGAGCCTCTGCTGTAGCCACACTTTGACTTCTGGCCTCCAGAGCTCCAGGATAGGTTTCTGTTGATTTAAACCACTCAGTTGGTGGTAATTTGTTATGGCAGCCTTAAAAAATTGATATATATTTGTTCCTGCCAGTAATCCCAACAGATTTCACACTGGCAATAGACGGCCAGCCCAAATTGATGTCACCGGACTCGTTTTTCCTTTTGTGTTTCTTTTCCTAATGTCAAAAATTCACTACCATAACTAATGATAATTAATAGCCATTATTATGATCACAATATGTTTACTCAGCAGAAACTCTTGTAAGTAATTTACATGTTAAGCCATTTAATCCTCATGACAACGCTATGGATTAGGTACTCTTATCAAACCAGTGCCTGCAGTGGTAGCCCTGTGGCATCCTATCCCGTCAAATCTCGGAAGCTAAGCAGGGTTAGGCCTGGTTAGTACCTGGATGGGAGACCGCCTGGGAACACCAGAAGCTGTAGGCTTGGGAGAAGGACCTGGCAACCCCCTCCCAAAAAATCAATCTGCCATTGAAAACCCTGTGAACAGCAGAGAAGCACTGACAATAGTGTTTCCCCTGTTGTACGGAGGGTTGCTATGAGTCGGATACCGACTCGATGGCACCTAACAACAACAACAACATCAAGCCAGTATTTTCAGATAATTAGACTGAAGTTCAGTTTAATTGCCCACGGTTGCAGAGTGTGTGGTGGAAATGGCATTTAAGATTTTACTCCTAGCTTCTCCAAATACATCACGGTGTCTCTTTAGAAAGAGATCTGTTGCTTAATTCCTTCAATTACTTTTCCTCAGTAATGGTTTGGGGGCCTCTCCTGATGTTCAATGGTGAACCTTCTCTTGCTTTACCCTCTCTCTTTCCCTATCTCCCTTCTTTCCTCCCTTCTTTGAATTCCTGCCAGCTGGAGGAATCATGTCCTCTGACACTTTCTCCAGTTGAAACACTCAGAGATCCAGTCACAAGAAACTGGCAGGTCTGATACAGCCCATCTGCTGAGTCCTCCGAGGGCTGAAGGCTGGGGGTGTGGAGGAGATTGCCAGGAAGACATGCCACATCCGTTATTTTCAATTTTAGCTTCGGGGAGACTGCATGGAGAATGTCGCTGAACCCCAAATGTAACCTTTCCGTGATATTTGATATGAGAACAAATGAAACTGTCCATGAAGCCAGGACCTCCCTAAAATAAAGGTGCTAAGTAAGCTCAGCTAATGTGCTGGAGTGATTTGGGAGTTTTTACGTCCAATTCACTGGGTTGGAAAGAAAGCTATTGACTGTTCCAACTTCACAATCCACTGCTACGATATAGTGGTTGAATGTGAGGATGGAATAAATCTGGCTGAAAGTAGGCTGAATGAATCTTCCGTGGTTTAGAAATGACCTTTTGTAAATTGGCATCACACAGCCTGGGGACATTTCCATCAGCCCAGTGAGAGTCCTCTTCCAGAGCCTTACCACCTGTGCTCACTCCTTCCTAAGGGTGGATTATGGGTGTCTCAAGGGCTACCTACCTAAAAGGTTCATTGGGCGACAGATAAGAGGGATTCAACTCTCCCTAAAGGTATTTGGCTGTGAGTTAAGCACTGTAAAGAATGTTAATTCCATGATAGATCTTTGCTTAAGCACCCTTTGATGTTTTTCCTTTTCAAATAATTGAAGCCCTCATAGCCATGCTGCTAGCCCATTGGATAGACAGCTGCTGGAATCTTCCCCTGTGCCATGTTACTCTGAGCAGGGAACTATCCGAGGGCCTCTTTCTTTGATGACTGGCCAGACCATCATCATGGCAGTCCGGCTGCTTTGAACATTCCCCAGTCATTCTGAGAGAACTCTACTGCTGCTGTAAGATCTCACACTGGCAATAGACGGCCAACCCAAATGGATGTCACTGGACTCATTTCTCCTTTTGTGTTTCTTTTCGTAATGTCAAAATTTTACTAGCATAACTAATGATAGGGCTGGGATTTAGCTCAGTTGGTAGAGCACCGCTCTGCAGTCTTTGAGGTCCCGAGTTCGATTCCTAGTACCACAAAAATGGGAGGACTGGCAATCCACTCCCAAGGCAATCCCGAAACAATCAGCCATTGAAAACCCTATAAGGGTCGCTATGAGTCAGACATGACTCCAGGGCACCTAACAACAACAACTAATGATAATAGCCATTATTATGATCACAACATGTTTATTCAGCAGAAACTCTTGTAAGTAATTTACATGTTAAACCATTTAATCCTCATGACAACACTGCGGATTAGGTGTTCTTATCAAGCCAGTATTTTCAGATAATTAGACTGAAGTTCTAAGCTGCAAAGACCATTACAACCACGGCTGCAGCTGAAGCCATGATTTCAGCCATGGCCACTCCTGAGAGGCTATACCAGCCGGGAGTCTTCACTTGAGCCACAGCAACTCTCAGTGACCCCGCCCCAAACAACTCAGCCTGCAGCCACTCCAGAAGGCCCCACCCACAGTTGCTTTGGACCTGAATGACCTCAGGGGAGAAGGAGTACCCCCTAATGACTCAGCAAAAATCTCATGATTGACAGAAAGGAGGCTGTTCCCATGAGGAAGCTTTTGTGATTGGTACATACACAAAGCCTATGATTCATGCATATCTGAGGCTTGTGATTGGTGGAACTAAAACTTATGCTTGTGCAAAACTGTGATTGGTAGAATTAGGAGCCTAGCACAAGCATCCCATATTCCTCTTGGGCCTATGTTATCAGGCTGTTCTTCATTTTTTTTCAGATCAGTCCTGGGGACTTCTTTCCAGTGCACTCCCCTCTTCCCTTCCACCATGTTGCAACACCAGGCCCAATAAAGACTTCTCTTGAAAGGGCTTTTATTGCCTACTTGTGGTCTTTTTCACAGGGAGAGTGGGCTGAGCTGGTAACAGTTAGAAGAAATGAAATACTGAGCTTCCAGCCCCAGGCACCCAGCAGCAGCAGCTAGATGGGGGCTAGAAAATGACTCCTGGGACTGTAACCATTTAGCTCATTCAGCAGTTAGGAGGTGGCTGAAGAGTTCCAGAGAGCAGCTGGGAGCAGAGATCTATAGAGGTTTGAAGGACCAAGGAAGTGTTAAGAGAGAGAGAGAGAGGGGGGCTGCAGAGAGCTAAGACTGTGGAAGGTGAGAGGCTGCAAAGAGCCACAACTGTGGAAGATGAGAGACTAGGAAGAGCCAAGTGAAAGAATTACAGACGTCGTCACTGGAGCAGGTCCAGAGAGCTGCCAGGGGTTAAAAGATGATTGTTCTGACACCCAAAGCTCAGGGGCAGCAACACTAGCTTCTGGGTACAGGGACACCAGCTTCAAAGGCCCAGCACTTGCTCTGACCTGAGCACCATTCTTTATCTTTGAAAGCTTGGAGCCATAAGTCTCTGGTTCCAAGGGTGTAGGGTTATAAGACTCTGAGCACTGAAAGCCTGATCAGGAAGCCTCTGGTCCTCAGAAGCACAAGGCTGCTGACACTGAGGAAGCTGCCCCTTACCTAGTCCTGATTTCCCTCTGAACAGAGCAAATGGTCCCTCAGCCAGCCAGCTCTGCCCATTGCACTGCATTATATTGCAATGTTCTGTTCTGGGGTCTGTCTTCCCTATAGGTCTTCAAGTTTCTCAAGGAAGAGCTGACTCCACATGTTTGTATCTCTACTGCCTAACTTGGTCTCCTCTAATGCCAAAAGTCTCTAACCCTTGGTATATTAGCACTTTCCTGAAAAATCACCTTCTCCATGGAAAGACATTCTTAAAGTCAGCTCACTTGTTGAGGGATCTTGAACTTAGACTCACTCTGTATTCAAAGCAGCTATTCTGGTGCTCCTGTCTGTGGTGAGCTATGGAATATTCCAAAATGCTCCAGCCATAGGTCACCTTGCATCCTTCCTA
Organism: Pedetes capensis; assembly: GCA_007922755.1. Classification (NCBI taxonomy): domain Eukaryota; kingdom Metazoa; phylum Chordata; class Mammalia; order Rodentia; family Pedetidae; genus Pedetes; species Pedetes capensis. The sequence goes on along the minus strand of VMDO01005433.1, from coordinate 14,034 downwards.
AAAGTGTGTTCTTTACCCACCCCCTAAACTGACACCATTGACAGGACCTGACTTTGAGGTAAGGAGGGTACAGTACTCCTTGGAGAGAAGACAAAGGCCTGATGGGGCTCACCAAGTGACTTCACAGTCCTCCATTTGGTGAGGATGAAAGTAGAAGTTGGAAAAAAAGAAAACAATGAAAGCAAAGGTCAGAGTAAACTATCTGATGAGTAGTGACTCTTGTTGTTAGGTGCCGTGGAGTTGGTGTCTGACTCATAGCAACCCTACCTATAACAGACCAAACGCGATTGTTGTGCCTCTCTGTTATTCACAGGGGTTTCAATGGCTGATTGTTTTTTGGGAGTGCGTTGCTTGGTCCTTCTCCCAAGCCTATGGCACCTGGAGTTCCCAAGTACTAACCAGACCCGACCCTGCTTCGATTCTGAGATCTGATGGGATCTGATACCACAGTGGTGCGGCTGCAGGCTTTGGAGACCTCCTAAACTTCCATGCAATGATAATTCCAACAAATGACTCCTTTCTGCTTTGAAGATTCCATAAGCTCTTCTCCTCCTAAGACTGGAGAATTCTGGAATATTCCACTGCTTACCACAGACAGAAGCACTAGAGCAGCTGCTTTGAACACAGACTGAATCTAAGTTTTAGAGAACCCTCAACATGTGAATTGACCTGGAGAATATCTTTCCATAGAGAAGGTGATTTTTCAGGAAAGTGCTAATATACCAGGGGATAGAGTTTTTTGGCATTAGAGAAGACCAGAATCTCCTCTTCCTGTCCCTTTCCTTCCCCCTTTTTTGTTTTCTTATTCTGTGTGAATATTCTGTGAAATTCCAAATAGGTCCATGTTTTAGCCTCTCCATCAATCACCCTGCTGTCAATCATCATATTAGGATTCTCCAGATAAACAAAACCAATACGAGAGATAGCTAGCCAGCTACTTAGAGTTATTTTAAAGAACCGGCTGACAGGGCCAGGCATGGTGGTGGTGCATCCGGTAATCCCAGCACTCAGGAGGCTGAGCCAGGAGGATTGCAGTACATCTTCTTTTGAATCGGAGCTTGTTTGGTTCTTTGTTTTTCTCCTGGGCCCTGAGCTCATCCTTCTCTTTCTAGCAGTTTCCACTTGCCTTCATCCAGCTGCTCAAGTTCTGACATAAGGTGACATTAAAGACACTAGTTTTCCTGTCCCTGTGTCAGTAGGCAGTTTAGCCCAGTCCTGTTGATGAGGCAAAGTCTACCTCTTCTTCATTCCCTAAGATGTAGGCCATGGGTAGAAATGGCCACAACTATTTCCATCTTCCTTTCACTTGTTTAAAGCAATAAATTTGGTCACAGTCACCCACTTCACACAGGACATTTTTATTTTCCATTAACACACAGGAGTAGAATTCCCAGCACATCGTCCACCTCCTTTCCTGGACCTTAAATCTCCATCCTTTCTAACCTTGTGAGTGCTCCTGTGTCAATAAAGTGTAGCTAACCTTCTGTTCTAGAGATGCACAACTGTATTTCAGATGTGGCTATGACTTTAATAGGCCTGCACCCATGCCATTGATGCATCCGATCCAGTCAGATCTTGGAAGCTAAGTAGGGTCAGGTCTGATTAGTACTTGGATGGGAGACCACCTGGGCACACCAGGTGCTATAGGCTTGGGAGAGGGACCTGGCAACTCACTCCCAAAAAACAATCTGCCCTTAAAAACCCTATGAATAGCAGGGAAGCACTGACAGTAGTGTTTCCCCTGTTGTACATAGGGTCACTGTGAGTCGGGCACTAACTTGAGGGCACCTAACAACAACAACAATGACTTTAATCAATGACTTCATCAATGTTAGGTGCCACCTAACAACAATAATGACTTTAATTCCTCTTTTCAAATGTTTAACTCTCATTGCTATATATATGCATCTATGTAATATCATTATACATAAAATATATATATATATATATATATAATCTGTCATTGTTTGTATTTAAAGAAGAAGAAAGTCTCAAAAGATACATCTATTGTGTATGTTGACAAATTTGCTCTTGAAAAATTTATGAAAATATTCCACTTGCTCATTGTGTCTTTTGCATAGGAGGTAGGATGATTAATATCTTTCATTTATTAAGAAAGAAAAACACATTTTCTAAAAATAATGAGAGTTTGTTGGCAAGATACATGGGCAACTTAAGATTAAAAAAAAAAAAAAATCCAGTGAGCAAACAACCTTCACAAAGAGCTATATGCTCTTCATGAAATATCAGCAAGACTAGCACCCCATCAGCAACTCTATTATCCATATCTTTCTTTTTATCTGCCCCCTTTCTGCTGTGTCCACTCCACCTCTCTCCATTTGCTGCTCTATCTCATAGTTTCCGCCAACCAATAGCTTCTCCTGCTTCTCTGTCTTTTTCTTATATTTGACTCTCTCTGCCTCTCTCAGATTCAGTTTTATTTTACTATCTACTTTGGTATTTCCTATCTTATAGACAAACCTCTCCAAAACATGACCTTGTTGAATTGTTAAAATTATGGCCAATAAATTACAGCGCCTTATGCAGGGTGACATCTTAGGTCACTTAACCTTCTCATGCCCAGCATCACCCCCAGTCCCTTAGGAGTAGCCAAGTCTACAGTGTGTTGTGGTCCAACACATGAAAATACAGATACAAAACAGCCTATTCCTTCTTTGCTCAGAAGGGGAGAGTGGATGTGGCAGGCATTTAGAAAAAGATAAATGATGTAGTGCAGTGTTGGTATAAATCCTTTCTGTCCCTAGCCCCAAGCATTTACAACTATGTTGATGGTAATTGACAGATTTTCTCAGATATCATTATGAGGTTTCTTTTATCTGTTAGTAAATCCTAATTTTGTGGGCAGCATTTTTTCTTGGAAACTAGACCCTTGAGAACTGCTGAGTATGTCTTAAGACTACAAAACATGCATAAGCATTTCTCAAAATTATGAATACTGACTCCAGAGTGAGATGCACAATTATGAAGAGCATGGGAGGAATAGAGGTAAAATCATGCCTAGGCATTTTGTTTCAAATACTCTTTGAACACATATTCTAAAGAAAATCTCATTTCCTTTATATTATTTTAAACTATTGCCTGAGTTTCTTATCTGCTAGAAATTCCTTATGGATTTAAATTTAACAAAGATATAGCTCATTCACTAGCCTTTTGTACTCTTAATGGGCCATCCCAGCACCAGGGAACAGTTGTCCTAGAAAGCATTTAAAAACTCTATGCAAACAAATGGACATAATAGCCACAGTGGGGAGACCTCTTCTACCCCAAGTCAAAAGCCAAAGACTACTGAAGGCCATTGATATGGCATTTAAACTCTGTTTTCTAACAAAACATACCATGTGTGTAAAAGAAAGTGTCAAAATGTCCGTTGTTCAGCTAGAAAACTCCCTTAATTTCCAAAACTTGCTGATTCTATTCACTCCATGCAGGAGTAGCGATAGACGCAGAAACCATCTGTTCCCTCTAATGGACATGGAGAAACTTTATTCCATATTCCATATCTAGTCATTGGCTTAAATTCATGTTTGTGAAATTCACATGGAGCAGGGCCCAGAGGACTTAAATGGTGCCTGAAAGCACTTAGAAAGCCTGTCTGTGCCACACAGGGAGTGAGGTATTTTTGGCCATATTATGAGCTAGACATTAGATGCAATTTTCCCAGGAAGATGACTTTAAAAGCTGGTGAATACAAACAAACAAAAAAACACATCTTCTAAAAGCACTGATGAGCTGAAAGATAGCAAGAAAGTCTCAGACCAAAATCAAAGTGAAAGCCAGAAGCTATAATAGGGAGCCATAATAAGAAGCCATGTGTTTTAGCCCCTCTGGCCCGACAGCATTTGCCAAAGTGGGAACTTGAGTTGTGATTTTCAAATCCTCATTAGGGGATGTGGAAGAGAGACAAAGTGGGTGGTCTAATAATAGACCTTTCCCCCATAAATCCAGGACTTGAAAGGGTCCCGCTTTCAATTTAAGGATTAATTGGGAGAAAAATGATCACCATCCCCCTTATTAAAGACTGTAAGGAAAATTGCTTGGTTTCTTTAGCAATAAGCAAAGCAGGAGACAAGAAGAAAGGAGAAAAGGAGAGGAGAGGAGAGGGAAGGAGTGGAGAGGAAAGGGGAAGGGAAGGGAGAAAGGAAAGTAGGCAGGAAGGAAAAAATGAAAGAAAGAAAGAAAGAAAGAAAGAGAGAGAGAGAGAGAAAGAGAGAGAGAAAGGAAGGAAGGAAAAAGAAAGAAAGAAAGAAGAGAGAAAGAAAGAAAGAAGAAAGAAAGAAAAGAAAAGAAAAGGAAAGAAAAAAGAAAAGAAAAGAGGGAGGGAAGGAAGGAAGAAAGAAAGAAATGTTAATTTCTCTCTTTCATTCTATTTGAATCAAGTCCAATCTGGTTTTCTCACCTACACCCCATAAAAACTTAAGATCATTGAGAAATTCCATATGACTTAATTCAACCCTTAATTATCATCCTATCTGACCATCAACATTCTTTATTCTAGCTGATAATTCTTCACTCCTGTGAACATTGTCTTCACTGGATTTCCAGGTCCCTACCTTCCTTTGATGTTCCAGGTGCCACTCAGACCACCACTCAGTCTCCTTTACTGGCTCCTTCCCTTCTACCAAACACCAAGTATTTTGGGGTACCAGAATTGAGTCTTTTACTTTTCTCATTTCTATCTACTCACAGTCCTTTGTAATCTCCTCCAGTCCTCTGCACCTGTTGCCTAGACCTCACCTTTGAATCCCCTTGCATATCCATAAGCATCTCACTGTGTACCTATTTGAACTAAACTTCTAATATCTCCCCCAAATCTGTTCTTCCCCTACTCTGTACAATTTCAGAAAATTACCACTGCACTCTACCATTATTTGGGCCCCCAAATCTAGAGTTATCATTGATTGCTCTGTTTCAAAGAATCCTGAAAGGACCTTCAAAATAAACAAAAGTGAATTGGTTTGCTTTTCATGAACTCTCTTGCTACCCCTCAAGGTCAAGCCATGATATATCTCTCGGTTAGATTACAGTAGTGAGCCATCTTCATCTCTTTCCTATGATGGTGGGACTTCCTGATTTCACTCATGATTCACTATAGTCTCTTTCAACAGTTCAGCCAGAGTGTTCTTATTGAAAGTCAGATCATGTCATACATCTGCTCACAACCTCCTTATGTCTTCCTATCCAATTCAGAGTAAAGGCCAAGATTGTTATAACAACCTGCTGGGTCTATGAAATCTTGACATTACAATCCCTGCTGTCATCTAATTCCTCTCCCAGTCTGTACCCCTTTCTCCTTAAACATACCTGAATCAGCCTTTTGCACTGACTGTTTCTTCTGCCTGGAATAGTGTTTCCATATATATCTGCATGGTTACTCCATCCCTTCCTTTAGACTGTACTTATTGTTTTCCTGATGAGGACTTTCCCTAGACTTAGGAGGATATCATCTAGATGCTATATCTAAAACTGAATAAAAACAATACTATAAAATACCTGGGTGTCACTGCCTCATTTCTTGCTTTGTTCTTCACCTTACCACCAAAAGGGTGGATGCTGCATATCAGTGATTCTCAAATATTAACATGTCTATGTACAACCTGAGAATCCCATTAAATGGTAGATTCTGATTAAGTAGATCTAAGTGGGGACAAAAAGTCTGCACTTCTAAAAAGATCCTGGCTAATGCCAATGCTGCTAGAATATAACACACAGAGGATGGCCATGCCCTGGAGACTTAATCACTGCTGCATAGAAATATATGCATTTAAACTGCCCAATAGCCACACATTTTAAAAAATAGGTAAAATTAATTTGAATAATATATTCTGTTGGTCCTCCATATCTTAATCACTTCACCATGTTTTCAACAAAAAGATGAAGTATTTTACATTATTTTTCCATAGTTTTATCTCTAACATCTAGTATGTATTTTATTGTTAAGGCATCTCAATTTAGGTATTTCAAGTTCTCAATAGCCAGCATGACTGGAGGTGACTATATTGGACAGCACTGGTCTAGACTTTATTCTTTGGCCTACTATCATTTTGTTTTCCTTTCTTTTTTCGAGAACAAGAGCCATATATACTTTAATTTTATTATCTAGTACATTTGGGGCTGGGATTTAGCTCAGTGGGTAGGGCGCTGCGCTGCAGTCTCTGAGGTCCTGAGTTCAATTCTCAGCACCGCAAAAATGGGAGAAGGGACTGGCAATCCACTCCCAAGGCAATCCCGAAACAGTCAGCCATTGAAAACCCTATGAGGGTCACTATGAGTTGGATACTGACTCGACGGCACCTAACAACAACAACAACAAGTACATTTGATGTATGCAGAGAAGAGTGCCTGCACTCAAAAATACATGTTGAACAAATGTGTCAATGAATGTTTTTAGTGTACTGAGAGAAATCACTGACTTAGCTGTGTCCTGTGCCATTTCCCAGAATCTGCCAGAGGAAATAAACTCTTGTCACCGTAGTGATAACTTGCCTTTATTGGCTGCCTTCCCCTCCCTGACCTACCTGTTCCCAAGTGAATTATTTGCTGGAGAATCTTTATTTCAGGATCTGCTTTGGGGGGACCCTAAACACTGGCCTCAATCTGTTAGCACAGTCCTCCTAGATGTAGCTGGCTGGGGGCTCCTTCCTTCAACTCCCTCCCTCTGATGCAAGAGGCCAAAACTCACTTGAAAAAGAGACATGAGACCAAGTTTAATACTCAGCATTGGCCCTCATCTAGTTGACACTTCTCCCATTCTCCTTTTCCGTTGCTGTTAGGTGCCATTGAGTCTGGTTCAACTCATAGCGACCTATGTACCACAGATGAAACACTCTCAACGTTGTGTGATGCCCAGCACTATTGTCCACATTTCTCTGCTATTCATAGGGTTTTTGTTAGATGATTGTTTCAGGAGTGGGCTGCCAGGTCCTTCTCCCAAGCCTACAGTACCCAGTATCCTCAGGCAGTCTCACATCCAAGCCTGACCCTGCTTAGCTTCTGAGAACTAATGAGATCAGATGCCAAGGTGGTATGACTACAAGGCATTCACTTTTTCTATCCACCATTAGATGCAAAGAATGTAATTTGTTAGATGGAAATTACCACAACATCACCCAAAGCCTATTAGCATGCCTGGAAATGTTAAATGGGAGCCACATCCCAGAAATTCCTCAAAAGTGACAAGGCTTTCTTTATATTTTGCTTTGGCATTGAGAACTTAGAGAAAATGCATACAAAACAGCCCTTGCAATAATTCAGCAAGGGCTGGACAGTCCTACTTCGTCCTAAGCAACAGAAACAAAAAGCCTTTTATTAGGATCACTTCTCCAAAACCAACATTTTTGAAATGGTGCCCTTTCTCATCACCTCCTTCTCTGAAGCATAAACATTTTAGCCACCTCCTTGAATCTCAAGAGTTAGGCCAGAGGGTCTGGGTACAAATACTGTGTTTGAGTATTAAATGCTAGATCAGCTATTGGCTGTGATCCCTGGGGTCTTTTGGTACAATATAGCTGTCTGAAGAGAAAACATTTTTTTCCCAACATAGCAAATTTTGCAACTCTGAAATTCTGAGTTCTGGATCAGGTTTGTTTTGATAATGCATACCTTAGCTTCTCCAGAGAAAGTTCCCTCTCGGTTGTGAAATGACGGCTGTGCCAGTCAAAGCCTGTGATTGTGTTTCAATGGACTGTCGATGTTTTATTCTTCCATTTTTACATAAATTGTTTTCTGCCTGTGGCTCAGCTCCAGCTCTGTTCCATGCACAATACATCCATGAAGGTAAAATGTGCCCCATGCACAATACGACCACTGATGCCTCCCAAATGGAATGGCACCTATGTCCCTTTTCCTACCTATGAAGACTCTGCTCTTAAAATACAAAAGAAATTCCGCATATTATTGCAGAGTGCTAAGATCAGCCAGAGGACACAAAAATCCTAGAAAAATCAGGCACAAACTAATGATTTTTATGATGGTTCCTTAATTATTAGCAAAATGCAGAAACAGGGAAAAATTGAAGTTTTCTGTAACATTCTAACTTGTTTTATTCTATCTTCAATTATACATAATAATTTTTATGGGATACAGTGTGACAGTTTCAACTGATGTATATATTACATATTGATCAAATCAGAATTTTAGCATAACCATCACCTCAAACACTTACCATTTCTTTGTAGCCAGAACATTCAAAATCCTCTCTCTTACCTACTTTGAAATACACAATACAACATCCTTGACTATAATCACCCTACTATGAAGTAAGGCATCATAGTTCTTTCCTCCTATCTAGCATAAATTCTGCATCCATTGACCAATCTCTCTCCAATCCCCTCCCTATACCTGCCCCAGCCTCTGCTAACCTAACCACTACCCTACTCTACTCCCATAAGATCAACTTTTTTAGATTTCACATGAGTAAGACCATGCAGTAGTTGTCTTTCTGTACCTGGTTTCATTTCACTTGATATAAAAAATGAACACCAGTTCCATCCTTGTTGCAAATGATAGGATTTCATTCTTTGTATGGCTAAATAGTATTCCATCATGCGTGTGCACCACATTTTCTTAATCCTTTCCTCAGGATGAAATTCAGAAATGTAAGTAAGGAGTATCATCTCTGTGCTATTCTTCCAGAAACAGAAATGCTATTATCATTGGAAAATGTCCTAGATAAGGATATGTTTAAATCCACAGGAATAGCTCCTCTACTCATTATCTTATTTCAAAAATCATCTCCCTCACTTTCTTGAAGTCTTTGCTCAAATGTTATCTTCTCATTATTGTCTATACTGCCATTGAGACCATTCGATTGAAACTTACAAAGTCGCTGGCATCATACTACATGCCTCTAATTCCAGCACTCAGGGCTGAATTTATTTTCCAGGGTATCCTTATTATTTTCCTCTGGGGTTTAATTCTTTGCAAACTTCCTGGGGTACAATAAAGGCATTTATAACAGGGAAGTTTATAGCTTTGTGTGCCTACATTAAATAATCAGATCTCAAATAACTTAATGATGTACTTCAAGGTCTTAGAAAAACAAGAAGTCCAAACTCAGAATTAGTAGACAGAAAAAAATAACAAATATCACGGCAGAAATTAATGAAATAAAAACTAAAATGACAGAAAGGACCAATGAAACAAAGAGTTGTTTCTTCAAAGAGATACATAAGATTGACACATCCATAGCCAAATCAACTAAGAGAAAGAGAGAAGAGGACCCAATTAACAAATTTAGAGATTGCCAGGCACAGTGGTGCATTAATGTAATCCCAGTGAATCAGGAGGCAGAGGCAAGACGATCACAAGTCTGAGGCCAGAGGTGGCCTGGATAACTTAGTGAGACCCTGTCTCAAAATAAGAAGTAAAAAATGAGCTGTGAGGGGCAGTTTGGTGGTAGAGCACATGTAAAGTATATGTGAGACACTGGGTTCAACCTCCAGTACTGCAATATATATATATATATATGTGTGTGTGTGTGTGTGTGTGTGTGTGTGTGTGTATTTACAGAGAGAGACAGAGAGACAGAGAGAGATGAAAAGGGGAATATTATAACAGCTACCAATGAAATCCAGAGGCTCATTAGGGAATATTTTGAAAATTTACATTCAAATAAATTGAAAAATCTAGAAGAAAGGTACATTTGTAGACACATTTGACCTACCAAAATTGAATCATGAGAATATTGACAACTGAAATAGATCTGTAATAAGCAGTAGGATTGAAGTAGTAATAAAAAATGTATCAACAAAGAAAATTCCAAAACCAGATGGATTCACTGTTGAATTCTACCAGATCTTTCTTTCTTTTTCTATCAGACCTTTAAAGAAAAGCTAATCCAAATGCTCCTCAAACTATACCATAAAATAGAAAGGGAAGGACCACTACAAATCTCCACTCTATGAAACTAGTATTACCCTGATACCAAAGCCAAATAAGGACACAATAAAAAACACTAGACAAATTCCCTAATGAACATTGATGCAAAAATCTTCAATAAAATCCCTGCAAACTAAATGCAACAACACATTATAAAGGTCATATACCATGATCACTTTGGTTTCATTCCAGCGATATAAGAAAGGTTCAATACACATAAATCTATAAACATAATACAGCACATAAACAAACTCGAGGACAAAAACCACACAATCATCACAACAGACCCAGAAAAAGCCTTGGCAAAAGTTAACACCCTTTTATAATAAAAACCCTGAAGAAGCTAGGAATAGAAATATCATACCGCAACATAATGAAGACTATATATGAGAAACTTGTAGCCAACAGTATATTAAATGAGGAAAAACTAAATCATTTCTTCTAAAATCAAGAACAAGACAAAGGCATCCACTTTTTCCACTGTTATTGAATATAATGCTTGAATTTTTAGCCAGAGCAATAATGAAGAAAAAGAAATAAAAGAGATACAAATGTGAAGTCAAATTACTATTTTTTGCAGATGATATTATCCAATATTTAAAAGACCCTAGAGACCCCACCAGAAAATGAACCCACACAGCTACAGTGAATTGATTCTCAACAAAGTTGCCAAAAATGTACATTGGAGAAAAGACAACCTCTTCAACAAATGGTGCTGGGAAAACTGAATATCCACTGTAAAAGACTGAAACTATATTCATATCTCTTACCCTGGACAAAAATTAAAGCTAAGTCAAAGACTTTAATGTAAGACTTCTCGGTAATATAAGACTTCTGGGTATATAGTTGTAGGAATCAAAGTCAGCATAGAATAGAGATACATGCACTCCCATGTTTATTGTGACACTATTCACAATAGCCAAATAATGAAATCAGCATAATGACCATCAACAAAAAATAGATAAAGAAAATGTAGTATATATACATAATAGAGTGTTATATGGCCATAAAAATTAATGAAATTATGTCATTTGCAGGAAAATGAATGGAACTTGAGAGTATCTTATTAAATTAAATACACCAGACTCAGAAGAACAAAAATTGCATGTTTCCTTGATATTCTGAATCTAGTCTTAAAATGACATGAAAGTAGAAGGGAGAATATTTAAGGAGACAGCAGGAGGATAGAAGAGGACAGGAGAAGTTTATGGGGGTAAATGGTCCAAGTACATAGGATTCATGTATGAAAATATCATAATAAAGCCTATTATTTGTTCAATTAATTAAACATTTTTTAGAAGAAAGGGACCTAGAAGAGAAACAAAGAACCCTTGTTCTCCAGGCAAAGTTTTGCTGGTACTGGACATAAATGTGATTTATTTTCAGTAGAGGTGGGGTGGTGAGCCAGACCTCTCTTCCTGATGGAGTGGGACCTGAGCCATGGGAGTTGGGTCACACAGACTGGTATTAAGGTTTCTGGCACTGGTGCCTCTTCTGCCTCTGATGATGGAGCTCAGCTTGGCATCCTCTTGCTGTGTGTGGTGCTCAGCTGGTGCCCCAGGAGCTCCTTCACCACACAGAAAGCAGAGCATTTTCCCTGAGCTGCAAATCCAGGACCTCAGAAGGAGTAAATATAGTAACAATGGGTATGTCCAGCTCACATTGCATATTCATGGTTTACTCAGCAATGATTTCTCAAGCAGCTATTATGTGCCAGCCTCTGTCCTGGGTGCTGGGGTACAATGGTGGGGAACATATTTATGATGCCTGCTTCCATGGAAGTGGCAGACTAGTGGAAGGCACAGGCCAATAATTAATCAGTTAAAAGATAAAAGAGTGCTAGAACAGTATTGTCCAGGTGCTATAGGGCACACAGGCCATCTGCATAGCAGGTAGGGATCAGGAAGAAATCCCTGGAGGAAGAAGGTGGTGGATGAAAAGGTTGAAAATATTTTTCCAAGAGGAAACAACAGTAAGGCAGAAAATGGCATATCCTGCAAACCTCAGAAGGCTGGTGCTTAGAATGTAGAAAGGACAAGTCAAGGAGAGAGGATGGAAAGGAAAAGGGCAAGGGAAGCCAGATCGTCCAGGCCCCCACACCTGTGTTAAGGTTCTTTTGAAAGGATTGAGAAGGTGGTAAGTGTTTTAAACTGTGGAATCATGGAGCCAGATTTGTATTCCAGGAAGATGTGGCTGTCTGCAGGGAGGATCATGGATCAGTGCATAGGAGAACAGAGGCTCCTAAGTCAGAGAGAGGACCGATGTGAACATTCACCTGCATGGTGATGATCTGGATGGCGGTGCTGGCATTTGGGATGGAGAGGAGTTGACAGAGTTAGAGGATATTTTGGAAGTGTACATCACCAATTTAGGGCTGGGATTTAGCTCAGTTGGTAGACCACTGCGCTGCAGTCTCTGAGGTCCCGAGTTCAATTCCCAGCACTGCAAAAATGGGAGAAGGACCTGGCAATCCACTCCCAAGGCAATCCCAAAACAGTCAGCCATTGAAAACCCTATGAGGGTCGCTATGAGTCGGATACCAACTCAATGGCACCTAACAACAACAACAACATCACTAATTTGATAATCACTGATAATCAGATTGTTTATTCTTTTAGTTTTTAATTTTTGAGTTTTTTTAATGTATTCAGGACATCACAGTAGCCAAAAAAGGTTTTCTCCCATTCTACAGGCTGTCTCTTTGCTCTGGCAATTGCTTCTTTTGCTGTGTAAAACCTTTTTTAATCTGACATAATCCCATTTGCCAATTCCCTGATTTCTTTCTTCACTGTTTTAAAATTTTCACTATAGAAGTCTTTCATGTGCATTTATTCAAAATGTTTACCTTTTGTAGTCATTTCAACTCTGAGGAAGAATCAGAAGTGGCATGGTATCAAATCTAGCTACTGAGGTGGTTGAGGACACAGTGCAATGATTTTGACAGAAATGGCCATACCAGAAACAATGTGTGGCAAGGGACATTGCCACAAGAGAGGATGAAACTAAAGACATTCACAAAAGAGGACGCCCAGATCTGCTTCAGAAAGTGGCAAGAACAATAGGATAAGTGTGTTTGAAGACAAGAGATGTATTTGAGAAGGATGAATGGTAATATGCCTTTTACTGTGATATTTTTTTAATTATTATCATGCATTCTTTTAATCACACCTCACACAACCTGAAAGCCCTACTGCTACCCTTCCCCACAACTGCCTCTCATGCCTGTTTCCCACCCAGACATTGTGGCATGGCGTCCCCAGGCTCCCTGAGTTGTGGTCATTTTCATGTCCCCAGAGTAGCTCATTCTCAAACAATAGGCCCCTAGCTACAGCACTCTGACATACGGGGGCAACAGAGTGGATTTCTTCTCCAGTGCTGACCTTCCAACATTAAGTTACCATCATGCCAAATCCTCCCATTGGATTTGAGGTTTGCAAGAACTGTGGGCCTGTCCTCTGGCTGACACTGCCAGTCTTGTCACAGGACTGCCTGGCTTTCCTTACAGGAGTGGCTTTCTCTTCCCCTTCCCCTACCCAGAGAACTAGGGCTGGAGCTGTGGGCTGTTGCCTTCTTTTCTCTGCATAGCCTGGTTCTCCCTGCTTTTCTGCTGGCTTTTCTGATTCCAGGTGTTCTTCGTCTCTTTGGCTCTTCAGAATATAGTCTGTCCTTTGTTACCCTCCTCATTTACAGAGTCACACAGAGGAAGCTTCTAATCTACCATCTTATCCTAGAAACTTAATTGAGAGCAGGGATAGTGTCACTTCATGTTTTTGTATCCCCAGAGCCTGGCACAAAATAATTTCCTCCAAAATTGGTTGAAGGAATAAAAGAAGTACGGGTGACAATAGAAATGGACACATAGTGATTGTATGAATCAGTTTGTGTGGACATACCAATGAGTAGTAGGAACCAATATCATCAAATAGTAAAGACTCCAGAACTGAGTTCTTGAGGCAAGGACCTCAAGAATAACTTCAAAAAGCCAGGCGTGGTGGTGCACGCCTGTAATCCCAGCGGCTCAGGAGGCGGAGGCGGGAGGATCGCAAATGCGAGACCAGAGGCAGTCTGAGTAACTTAGCGAAACCCTGTCTCAAAAAGTAAAAAAAAAAAAAAAAAAAAAAAGAAGGGAAAAGGGCT